>KV017325.1:44511-59013 GCA_001598015.1 Dorcoceras hygrometricum
TAGGAATCTTACGACTGGCACTCATGCTTCCTACAACAAACCAGACGCAACAATCCAGTCGCAACTATCCAGTCGCAAGCTATCAAGTCGCAAGCTATCCAGTCGCAAGCTATCCAGTCGCAATCCTCAAAACGCAGCGTTTCAACTAAACCAGACGATGTCGCGTTGCTTCCTCGACTGGTTCCTCAATTCCCCAGCTGGTCACCCAGTCGCAATACAATTTCCTCCCGCGACTGGTTCTTCAATTCATCGACTGGTCATTATCTCTCGAGCGCAAAGACTGCCAGACGCAACACCAGCGCAATGACTGATTTTTCCCCATTACCACCAGCTGCAAGCTACAGTAACCATCAAATTCCAAATCCTATCAGTCGTTGGCTACAGCACGGTTGATTCAATATTTGGAGGAATTCGACAACTCTAACTTCAAAATGCACGTGGCTAAACCCAACAATAAAATTAACCACTAATCTAAATCTGAATCCTCACAATAACAAGGCATGTGATTTGGGTAGAAAAATTTCTAGGCGTTACAAACCTCTCCCCCTGACAAAAATTTTGTCCTCGAAAATTTGAAAGCTCACCGAAAAGATATCGATAGCGCTCCTTGATATCAGCCTCCACCTCCCAAGTAGCCTCTTCCTCGGAGTGGTTCAGCCATTGGACCTTAACCATAGGAATAGGCCGGTTGCATAGCTTCCGGTCCTGTTTGCCCAATATCCAAACGGCTCGCTCCTCAAAGGTCAACTACAGCGTCAAATGCAGTGGCTCAAAGCTCAACACATGCGAAGGGTTGGGTACGTACCTCCTGAGCATAGAGATGTGGAAGACGTTATGCACAGATGCAAGGCTCGGTGGTAAGGTGACACGGTAGGCTAAGGTCCCCACTCTGTCGAGGATCTCGAAATGCCCTATTTAACAATGTGCTAGCTTACCCTTCTTTCCAAATCTCATAACACCCTTCATCGTAGCGACCTTCACAAAAACATGATCTCCCGTTGCAAACTCTAGGTCTCTCCTCCTCGAGTCGGCGTAGCTCTTCTATCGACTCTGGGCAGTCCTCATCCTCTCCCTGATCCTCATCACTATCTCTGCTGTTTTCTGAACTAACTCAGGCCCTAACTCCACTTGCTCGCCTACCTCATCCCAATGGAGGGGTGATCTGCACCTCCTCCCATATAGTGCCTCATAAGGTGTCATACCAATGGAAGCCTGTAAGCTATTGTTGTAGGTAAACTCTACTAGAGGTAGCTTGGTTTCCCAACTTCCCTTAAAGTCAATGGCATAGGCACCCAACAAATCCTCTAGCATCTGATTCACCCTCTCTGTCTGCCATCGGTCTGGGGGTGAAATGCTGTGCTTAACTATAACTTCATCCCTAGAGAAGCATGAAGACTCCTCCAAAACTCTGATGTGAACCTAGTACCTCTGTCCGATACAATAGAGATTGGGACCCCATGCAGTCTGAAAATCTCTCGGATGTACAATTCAGCATACTGCGTCATAGATAATGTGGTCCTCATCGATAGGAAATGCGCCGATTTTGTGAGTCGGTCCACAATCACCAAATGGAGTTCGATCCTCTGACAGTCCTCGGAAATCCCACAATAAATCCATCGAGATGTTCTCCCACTTCCACTCGGAATAGGGAGTGGCTTCAACAACCCATCCGGTCTCTGATGCTCAGCCTTGACCTACTGACAAGTCAAACATTTAGACACAAGGCGAATTATGTCACGCTTCATGCCCGGCCACCAATACAACTTTTGTAGGTCCTTCTACATTTTTGTGCTCCCAAGGTAAATAGAATAAGGTGCTGTGTGAGCCTCTGACATGATCAAATATCTTAGTGAGTAGCCTGATGGAACCCAAAAAATGCCTCTGTACTTCACAATCCCATCGCCCACAGTGTATAACTTGCTTCCCTTCTCCTCATCTCTCAATCTCCACTTCTGCAATTGCTAATCACCAGACTGCCCACTGTGGATGCGGTCGAGAAATGTAGACTGTATTGCCAGAGTACTCAATCTCGGTGCTCTACCAGCTATATAGACCTCTAATCCAAAGCTCTAAATCTCTCGGTGTAAAGGTCTAGAAATCGACAAGTGCGCTATCACAGCGGTCTTCCTGCTCAGAGTATCGACCACTACATTAGCTTTTACAGGATGATAGCTGATCTCACAGTCATTGTCCTTCACCAACTCCAGCCATCTCCTTTGTCTCATGTTCAGCTCCTTCTGTGTGAAGAAATACTTCAGGCTCTTGTAGTCGGTGAAGATCTTGCACTTTTCTCCATAAAGATAGTTCCTACAAATCTTGAGTGCAAAGACAACTGCTGCTAGCTCCAAATCATGTGTTAGATAATTCTTATTATGCATCTTCAGCTGTATATAGGCATAAGAAATAACTCTGTCATTTTGCATCAACACGGCGCCTAGACCAAGGTATGACGCATCAGCATAAAGTACATACTCCCTTTGCCAGGATGGCATAGCTAAGACTGGAGCTGATATGAGAGATTGCTTCAAGGTATTGAAGCTCTGATGGAACTCTGGACTCCAATTATATTTGGCATTCTTCTTTGTCAGTGCAGTCAAGGCCACTACTATGGATGAAAAGCCCTTGATGAACTTCCGATAGTATCCTGCCAACCCAAGAAAACTACGGATCTCTGATGCTTTTCTTGGCACAACCCTCTCTCTAACTGCATCAAACTTGGACGGATCCACCTCTACCCCGCTGCTATAAATAATATGCCCAAGGAACACCACTCTCTCTAGCTAGAATTCGCACTTGCTGAACTTTGCATATAGCTAGCACTCCCTGAAGATTCCAAGTACTGTCCTCAGATGCTGTCTATGTTCCTCTCTGCTCCGAGAATATATAAGTATGTCGACAATGAATACGATGTATGATCCAGATATGACTGAAATACGCGGTTTATAAGATCCATGAAGACCGCGAGCATTCGTTAACCCAAAGGACATCACCAAGAAATCGTAGTGGCCATAACGAGTCCTGAAAGCCGACTTATGCACATCTGCTTCCTTCACCTTCAACTGATGATAGCCATAACGAAGATCTATCTTGGAAAATATCGAAGCTCCCTGCAATTTATCGAAAAGATCATTCACTCTTGGCAATGGGTACTTGTTCTTGACGGTCAACGAATTCAGCTCGCGGTAGTCAATGAAGAGTCTCAAGCTGCCCTGTCCTTTTTCTTCACAAACAAGACTGGTGCACCCCATGGAGACACACTAGGACAAATGAATCCCTTGTCCAGAAACTCCTGAATCTGCTCCTTCAATTCCTTCAGCTCAGTAGGAGCAAGACGATACGATGCCTCAGACATCGACACTGTACCAGGCAACAACTCAATAGAAAACTCAACTTCTCGATCTGGTGGGATCCCTGAAACATCATCAAGAAATATATCAGCATACTCCCTGACAACCTCCACATCAGCAATAGAAGGTCCATCATGCACTGTAGTCACTGAAATGCTGGCTAGGAATGACGGACAGCTAGCGTAAATGAGCTTCCTTTCCTGTAAGAAAGATATAAAGCGCGACATCCTTGCACTCTTTGCTGGCATGAAAATGAATGCTTCCTCTCCAGGAGGTCTAAGATGTACTACTATGCACTGGAAATCGACTATCTCCTGGTTCTCCATCAGCCAGTCCATCACAAGATACTATCAAATTCTGGCATCTGAAACACAATCAGATTGACGTGAAAAGCACGGCCTTGCAGCATCAACTCTAGATTCCGGATGACTCTAGCCGTAGGTACTTCCTCTCCTGAAGGGATCGTAGCCAATAAGCCCCCTACAAAACTCTCCTGAGCAATATCCTTGCGCCTCACAAACTCCTCGGAGATAAAAGAGTTTGTTGCCCCTGAATCGAATAGGGCCTTGGTGGCTACAACTAGAATGACCACTCTACTTGAAAATAGGGGTCACACTTGCGAACGACAACCATATAGCAATTGTACAAACAACCTAGAGCTCTATCACCATATATCACAGGTTCACCAATACTAACCAAGAATTAAACATGTTCTTGGTGGCTACAACTAGAATGACCACTCTACTTGAAAATAGGGGTCACACTTGCGAACGACAACCATATAGCAATTGTACAAACAACCTAGAGCTCTATCACCATATATCACAGGTTCACCAATACTAACCAAGAATTAAACATGTTCATATACCCAATTCTAAAATTCCAGACAAATATCTTAAGGTTACCTGTGATCAGAGTCGTATCTGAGTCGGCCGCCTCTGCCTGCATCACGTAAACTCTCTTTGTGACATGCTTCTTTAGTTGCGGGCGTTCAAAAGATAAGTGGCCCAACTGTTTGCACTTGTAGCAGACCCCTGATCCCATCAAACACTTCCCCGAATGCTACTTCCCACAATGGGCATGTGGGCCTGTCTGCCTGTGTCGCAAGCTTTGGAGCCTGCTGACCCTGTGGCACACTTGAAGTGGGCCTTGCTGCTGGCCGCGGTGCCCCTAACAAGACCAACCATTAATAAAATGCAAAGATGGATAACTTCTTAAATGATTTTATATTAACCCTGGCCTTGAGGTCTAGGTGGTCCAGTGACCGGACTCTTGCTCTGCTGCTGCTGCTGAAGCTGGGACTGAAAAGGCCTCTTCCTCTATGCCTCAGAATGCAGATCCTTCAACGTCTTCTCAGGTCTGTAGGCCCTCTTAAGTGTTGCAGCTGTTAGATTAGGTGCCCAACTAGCCAACTTGTGGCGTGTGGGTTCTTGTTGACTCAATGTAAAACGATCTTTATTTATGGAATTCACATTCTTTTATGGCATTCTTTATCTTCACTATTATGATTACAATTGTTAGATAAAGACCTTGAATGCACTACAGTGTATGTTAGATGTGATAGCTGATTTGATGACTATCATGAAACACATCTAATAGTCACTGTGTATTCTAAACCTGTTCCTAGTCAATTGGCCCATCCAAAAGAGGATAAGGTTCGCCCGAGCTTGAAACTAGCATCTGCGATGTGAAGTACCACATTTCATTGGTAGGGAACATAGTGATTTTCTGAGCATGCAGATGGGTAGTGACCTGGTGATCTATCGAACTACCCTCGTTTGGACTTTTCAAGTGGTTGCCATTTGTCGAGTGGATTTAGTCTGAGGTCTTGGTTGTACAGATTAACCCTCATTACTCAAAACGTCATTGAGACTCTACATGATAGGTGCCTCACTTTGACCCGTTTACCAACTCAGTTGTGGTCATCAGGTGGCGGGGTTGGGTGAGGTCCCGATGCATGTAGGAGTCGATGCTTCGTTGTCGAGGATTCACCGCTTGCCCTTGTGCATGGATATCCTATGCTATCTGAGGAGATAATAGTGTGATAAATCTCTGGCCAGAGTACTAGATGTGTTTTGGGTAAATGGGTTTACCTAATAACACATGCGATATCACTATTTGATCTCCAAGATGTATGCATGGTTATTGGATCTCTAGCGACTCTCGATTTACCAATGGTCGTTGATCTGATCGGGATATTTGAATTGAAAGGACCCTACTGTACGCTAACCATGACCGACTGGTTCTTGCAGGCACTATCAGTGATACCTAGGGGATCATATGGCGATGTTGCTAGACGCTTTACCATGATCCGATGGGTTAGTCAAAAAATGTGGTTTCTGAGTAACAAATGTTGTGAGTCCACGGCTAGCTATATCCCTGAACCATTGAGGGTCACACAAGTACTGGTTTCTCAATTCTCGTACGGAAATTAAACTCAATTTGTTGAGTATAGTAGGAGGAAGGATGAAAGTGTGACTTCTTAAAATTAAATAGGGTGGAAATGAAATTTCCTTAAGCTTGTACTAGTATGACTATCCTTAAAGGTTATAGGGGCCTAACTGCTATTTTGTATTAGGTGGTCCGAAAAATTGTTTTCACATCATAATGCTCAGTTTTGTAAACTGTGTAGATCGGTCAGATCTGATCGTCGATCGGGATTATGATGAAGCGACAACGATGGACTTGAAACCAATGTACACCTGGGCCTGTGCCCGACCCAAGCCCATTAACTTGGTTTAAGCCCATGAGAAATATATAAATAGGGTCCCTGTGGTATTCATTTAAAACACACCAAAAGCTATTCAACAAATATTTCTCCCTTCCTCTCCGCAGCCGCCGCCGTCGCCGCTTGCTGCCCGCCGCCGTCGCCGTCGCCGCCTGCCGCCCGTCGTCGTCGCCACCCACCGCCATCGGAATTTATTCCGAACATTCCAGCGATGAGATTCCGTCCGTGAAACTTTCGTTGGTTTTCTAGTTAAAACCAACGAAAGAATTGAGATTCCGGCCGTTGACCGGATTAGGAGGCCGTAGCTGTTCAACCGTTGAAGTGCCAATTTCCCCGTGGAATTGGTCGGAGCCAGGCGCCTAGACACCAGCAAGGTATATTCTAAACATTCTATGAATGTTTTTAATTACAATATCAGAGCCTTGGCTCGGATCTGTCAATACAACACTCTGCCTGTATTGCATCAAAAATCTCAATTTTCAAAAAAACAATATTTTTTCCGGCCGCATGCCGCGGCGCGCGCACGCCTCACGATCGTCGCGCACGCTGCGCGCAAATCACGACGGGGATCGCGGGATCCTACATGCATCCCGTGCGCACATCGCGACGGGCGTTGCGCGTCTGTCGCGTATGCCCTACGCGCACAGCCCGGTGTGCCAGTACCCGTGCGAGCACGATGGTGTGCGCACCCGCCGCCCCACCTACGCGAGCTGGTCGCGCAGGGGGCCTCCCTCCCGTGCGCACAGGGGCACGCACAGCGTGCAGCACTGGTGCTGCACGCGTGCGGGCGGCGGGTCACCGCCCGTGCGGCGTTGCCGGGGCGGAGATGCGGCGGTGAATTTTTAATTCTAGGGTTTCGGGTCTGTCATGGACGGCCCGAGGGGTTTTTGGGCCAATACTTGCTATTGGGCTTTTTGGTTGGACCAAAATTAATTTTTTGAAATTTTTGAGATATTGGACTAAAATTGTTTTAAGCCCAAAATTGATGCATGCAACTAAAATAAAAAAATATGATTTTATTTATAAAATATGATTTTGTTGGATAAAATCAAATTTGATTTGATTATTTTATTTATGTCAATTAATTGAGTTAATTGAATAGATAATGTTTAGGATGATCGAGAGCCATGTCCAATGTGTTAGGTGTATACTAGGTTTTAAAATTCTTGGTTGTAATATTATTGAAACATTTCAAAGTGGGCCTTGTTTATGGCCCGTTTCCACCCCTTTAAAATGTATCCCTATTTGTCATAACTATTTAAATGTAAATATTAGACTTAGTGGGAGGATAATTTTGAAGATGGTGGAGATGATGACCAAAGATATTGAAGATCGAAAACTTGTAAAACTGGAAGCTTATATAATAGGATTGCATTTGCATACTGCATGTCACCTAGGATTGGACCTAGATCCGTACTTGGCAACCACGGATCGCATAGCTCTCGCTTATCGATCATTCCAATTATATATGTTGAATCGGTAATTTTTAAATTTGATTTAAAATTATTGAGACCAAATTCCTCATTTTAAATTTTATTTAAAATTTACATCAAGATTAGTTTCATGATTAAATTGAAGGAACTTAGTTTGTTGATAATTATGAAGAAATGTGATAAAACGTTATCTAAGGGAGTCATTTATAGAATGTCTTAAAAATGACTTGTACCGGCTAAATCTCCCTGAAGGGCCTTAGCCCCTCCAACCACCTCGAAGCACTCTTAGATATTAGTCCATGACTTCTTAATTGATCATAAAACAAAAGTTTATTCGATAAGATCATGAAGCTAAGGGAATTTAAATATTGTTTAAAATTTGTACCTTCCATCAACAATTGGTGTACGTCGATACTACTCGCATACATAGCCTGGCTCATATTATTGGGGGGTTCTGTGTGTCGGAAAGTTTTACACGTCATTGACACTTGAGTTGGTTGGAACTCCCTTTAACGTTGACTCATATTATTGGGGACATTAAGGGGACCGTCCATCACAACTCAACATTGATGGGTCATCTTGACATATGATAGTAATCGACGTCATATTATTGGGCCCTTACTGGACGTGAGGTAAATACATGGAGGTTGCACCTGTTGCAATTGGGCTCTACCTTTTGAGGGTCATGGTTGACTGATATTATTCGGGATCATGATTTCCTGATTGGACTCTGTGTACCCACTACGGAAACTTGCTTTCTCGATTTCATTAGAGGATGGTGAAATTGTTAAAATAGTGGGAGAGTAATTCATAAAACTTAATGACCATGTTTTATGTTTTAGAGTTTTTCATGAATAGTCAGTAATGCATATCTGTTTTTTTTTTCCAGTATAAACTACTTTCATTATGTCTTAAAAAAAAAACCACTTGCTGCTATATTAGCAACAAGTTCACTGGCTTAAACTACCAAGATTGGCTTCGAAACCTCAAGATATCTTGGCTTCGGAGAAACTTCTCTACACGCTAGAGAAGAGCCCTCCGAAGGAAGACCCTGCCAATGCCAGAAATGAGGAGCTGGCGAAGTTGGAAAAATGGTGGGATGATGAGCTTAATGCACGATGCTATATGATAGCATCTATGTCCAACGAATTGCAGTGGCGATTTTAGAAGACGGAGTATGCTGCGGCATACACCTTCATCTCAAAGAGCTGTATGGGGAGAACTCTCGGACTGAGAGGTTCACTACTGTCAAGGAGCTCATGACTAGTCACATGCGCGAGGAGACTTTGGTCCGCGAGCATGGGGTCCGTATGATTGGGCTTATTGAGAAGCTAGTGGGCCTTGATATCACGCTTTCACATGAGCTGTTTGTGGATCTGCTTCTCCTCTCCCTGCCTGCTGCGTTCGACCCCTTTGTGGTCAACTTTAACATGAGCAAGCTGGAGGCCACCCTTGAAGAGGTGGTAAACATGCTTGTCATGTTCGAGGGGACCATAAAGAAGGACAAGCCCGTCCTCCTTTTGGGCTATTCTTCCTCTGCAAAGAAGGGACCCAAACGCAAGGGTAAGAAGCGTTCTGCCCCTGCGAAGGATTGTCATGTTCGAGGGGACCATAAAGAAGGACAAGCCCGTCCTCCTTTTGGGCTATTCTTCCTCTGCAAAGAAGGGACCCAAACGCAAGGGTAAGAAGCGTTCTGCCCCTGCGAAGGAGGGAAAGCCCGCCAAGAAGCCCAAGGCAAGGACTTCAAAATCGAACAAGTCTGAGGATGTTTGTCACCACTGCCACAAGACTGGGAATTGGAGAAGGGACTGTAAGCATTACCTCGAGCAGTTGCGAACTGCAAAATGTATGTTCTACATTGAAATAAATATGTCTCTTAACTCGACTTCTTGGGTACTTGATACCGGATTTGGATCTCATATCTGCAATGACTTGCAGGTAGGGGTGTCAAATTCTGACCCGACCCGATAACCCGACCCGAGTCGACCCGAAAAAAATCGGGTTAGGGTTGAGACTTTTCGGGTTCGGGTCAGTTCGGGTTGAACCCGAAATCTGACCCGAAATTTTTTTGGGTTCGGGTTGTTATCGGGTTGACCTGATTAAGTGGGCCCAAATAATAAATTTTCGGGTTATCGGGCTATATCGGGTTGTATGGGTTCGGGTTATCGGGTTGACCTTATTTTCTTGTTCATATTTGTATAAAAATATATTATTTATTTAAATGTTTTCGGGTTATCGGGTTATACGGGTTGCACGGGTTCGGGTTCGGGTTGAGGCATTTCAGGTTGGTTTGGGTTCGGGTCGGAATTTTTTTTTAGTTTTTATCCCAACCCGACCCGAACCCACCCGATCCACCCGAATTGACACCCCTACTTGCAGGTAATGACAAGAAGTCGGCGTCTTAAGGAGGGTGAGACCCACTTGAGGGTTGGAAACGGAGCAAGGGTTGCGGCCGAAGCCATCAGAGATGTTTATTTGTTTCTTTATTCAAATTTTAAGTTGTTGTTGAGAAAAGTTTTATTTGTTCCTGAATTAATAAAGAACATCATTTCCGTTTCTATGCTTGATAGTGATGGATATTCTTGTTATTTTGCCAATTCGATTTGCAATATTTACAAGAATGAATGTTTAATTGGAATTGGGGAACGCGAAAACGATCTATCCGCCTTAAAATTGAGAGAAGTTCCAACTCGCGATGTGGAAACACACACAACAACGATAAAAAGGAAAAACGATAGTTTGAATCGGGCACACCTTTGGCACGCTAATCTAGGTCATGTTTCTTTAAATAGGATGAACAAGTTGATTATGAGTGACATGTTTAATATGTCTGATATTAACTCCCTACCAACTTGTGAATCTTGTCTCAAGGGAAAAATGAGAAAATTACCCTTCACGGGCAAGCCTGAACGTGCTCAAGGCCCACTGGATTTGATCCATACTGATGTGTTTGGCTCACTTAGCATTGGTACTAAGTCCGGTCACACCTACTTCATCACCTTTACCGATGATCACTCTAGGTATGGGTACTTGTAGTTAATGAAGCACAAGTTTGAATTATTTGAAAGGTTCAAGGAATTCAAGGCTGAAGTAGAAAATCAACTAGAAAAATTATTAAAACACTTCGATCCGATCGAGGTGGAGAATAATTGAATGCCGAATTTCAATACTATCTTAAAGAGAATGGGATTCTCTCACATTGGACCCCTCCGGCCACACCACAGCTCAACGGTGTAGCGGAGCGTCGTAATTGAACCTTGATGGACATGGTTCAATATATGATGAGTTTCACTGAACTTCCTGTTTCGTTTTGGGGCTATGCGCTCAAAACGGCCGTAATATTGTTGAACAATGTCCACACCAAGGCCGTGGATAAAACTCCATATGAGATATGGATGGGCAAGCCACCCAAGTACTCATACTTGAGAATTTGGGGATGTCCTGCTTACGTGAAGCAGACAGTGGGAGATAAGCTGGATAATAGATCCATTCTATGCTACTTCATTGGGTATCCAAAGAATTCTATTGGATACTGCTCTACTATCCCAATAAAACAAAAGTGTTTGTTTCTAGAAATGCCACCTTTCTTGAAAGGGAATTTCTACTTAATAGAAAAGGCAAGATAGTAGAACTTGAAGAGGTTCGAGAACCAACTGAAGTACCAAGTGAATCTCCCGCACCTCAAGAGCCAATCCTTGATATGGACACACCTAGGAGATCTGAAAGGGTTCCTAGGGCTCCTGTTAGATATGGTTTCCTCCTTGAAGATGATCAAAATGATCAAACCATTGGATGTGATCCAAGAACCTTCAAGGAGGCAATTTCCGATGCTGATTCTAATTTGTGGCTTGAAGCAATGCAATCTGAGATTGAATCAATGCATTCGAACCAAGTCTGGACTCTCGTGAATCCTCCCGAAGTAATAGTTCCTATTGGGTGCAAATGGATATATAAGAGAAAACTTGAGCTTGATGGTAAGGTACTGACCTACAAGGTGCGACTGGTCGCGAAAGGTTACACTGAAAGACAATGTGTTGACTATGATGAAACTTTTTCACCAGTCACAATGTTTAAGTCAATTAGAATTCTACTAGACATAGCCGCATGGTACGACTATGAGATATGACAAATGGATGTGAAAACTGCATTCCTTAATGGAAACATTAAGGAAGAGATCTATATGATGCAGCTTGAGGGTTTCATATCTGTAGAAAGTAGCATAAAGTATGTTGTGAGCACCCGAACCCACGGGTCACGAATTTGGGGTGAAAGAAAATTTAAAAATAAAAAGAAGGGCTAAACGACAATTTGTTATAAGCTGTATTTCTTATAACTTAGAAAATTTCAAAACACAAACACACAACTGACACACAAACGCTCTCGGCGCCAAGTACTTAAAATTTTGCGGAAAACAGATTTCATATATAACAGCAACTACGATATTACAACATCTGAAATTCTATATGAATTACTGCTGTTTCAACTGATCTAATACAGATGTCTAAGATAAAAGACAACAGCTAAGACACAGGAAAATGCTGTACATAGATAAACACTCCACCACTCAGCTGTCTCAGCTTCCACCTTCCGCTGCTCCCTGAACTTTCTCACCTGCACCATTTTAAAAGCTAATGAGCCTAGGGGCTCAGCAAGTAAAATCTGAGTAATAACAATTTCATTTAACGCAGGCAGACATCTTAAAATTTACATAACTAAGTTAAAAGAACATCATTTAAACATGAACATTCTTTCGTAAACTTTCTTTAAAAACTTTCGTAAGCTTAGATGTGGGAATAATAGCCCAGATCTCTTCGTTTAAATTCTTAAACTTTATGATTTATGGCTTAGAAGCTCTCCTTAGGTCCGTGTTGCACTTGATCAAATGACTTCTGATATCAGTTCTTAGCATATAGCTCATATGAAAGGGAAGTCGACATCTGGACAACTGCTCACCCTTCTCCTTGGTGACCGTCTGTTATCTATGACATAAATCTTAAACTAAACTTTTGTTCCTTTAAACTCCTTTCTTTCGAAATCTTCTTTGAAATCAGCTTTTGAAATCTCACTGGGTTCGCTTCTTTTAAAACTTTGCTTCCTATTTTAAAAACTTACTGAGTATCAGACTTGACTATTGGAAAGAGATTGCTAAAATAGAAACAGCTTTATCTAAAAGAAACTGTACTGGAAAGCAAAACAGATTTCTCAATAATGAACAGTTCCGTTAGCACGAAATACATCGCTAACGTTGAAACAGATGTCGTTGGTCAACTCAGATGTCAATGCAGGAATAGTGTTTGGAAATGAAACAGATGTCTGTTTATCGGATAGTAAAGCTAGTGTGAAACACAGAGTTTAAAACAACTGCAACTTGGTAAAACAGATGTCAACGCAACGAAGTTGGTCAACTCAGATGTCAACGAATAATCACAAGCGACTCAGCAGTGAAGTGTTTAATACTGTGAAATCTAATCAAAATCTTATGTATAGTGAAAATACAAAGCTGAATTGGAAACTGCTGATTTAAACACGAAACTAATCGCTATCATAGGAAACAAAAATCTGAATAAGAACTTGGTGCTGCAACCTCATGAACAACAGCTACGATACCAGTTCTGCCTATCAATCCAGACTTAGTTTCTGATTCGACTAGCATCTCCATTACATAGAGCCAAATTCAGATGTTACCATTCACCAGAAACAAGAATATTCATAAACATACATGACTCAAATCTGAACTCCTCAATACCTTTAAACATCCTTAACTTTCTGGAAAACGTTGGAAGCAGAAAAACATATCTTTTGAACCCAAATCTTTCTTTATTAAGCATACGTAAATCTTATTTGAACATACTTAAACATGAACTTAAACATATCTTTAACATACAGGCAAGCAGATCCATAAAAATGAGAAAATCAATATATGCTTCAAATGGTGTAGCAAAGGATCAGCTTTTACTTGCCTTTGAACTAAGCTTTACAACAGCAGATAAATTCCTGCAGCGTTCCTCCTCAAGCAACCACACGAGCTCTTTTTGAAATATTTTGAGAGAATAAGAAAGAGTTTTCTTCAACAAGATGAAATGAACTTTGTTTTCTTTCGAAACCAGTATTTATATGGAAGGGATTAGTGGCAAGCAGGGTGCTATTATCAAGCATGACAAACACCCAAGTATATTTTAGTTGCAAATCTACCAAACCATTTTTTAAAAAAATCATTTTGTCCTCAAAATCATTTAAACAGATTTCTAAGTGTTGGGATCCGGACCACGCCCCCCGGCTAGGCAGCGAAAGAACAAAAATACATGTGCCGGGAGACGATCAATACGATGAACAATTCAAACTTCTATGACATTCATAGTGTGTTTTAGTGAATACCTTGCTGGCACATGTGCCTGGCTCCAACCGGAATTACAATAACGCCGGCTCTTCACGGTAGGTGGCGGTAGATCCGTCAATCAGGTCCACGACCGGAATCGATCTCCCTCCAATCAGCCTGCACTAGAAAGCTGAAGGATTTTTATCGCCAACGAATTCTCCTCGAAAAACTAGGCCGGAAACAATTTTCCGGCGGCGGCGGCGGGCGGCGCACGGCGGCGGCGTGAGTCTTGAAGAGAGGAGAGGGGCGGCGGGTCTTAGGCTAGGTTTAGGGTTGTGAGTTATCTGTATAATTAAGTCTCTTAAGTCTATATTAAATAGATTAAGTGTTGGACTTGGACCGGCCCAACGGGCCCGGGTCCAACGGATGAACATTCAGTTCATCCCCATCACCGAGACTTCATCGTAACCCCGATCACCGATCAGATCGGACCGATCGACTCAATTTCCAAATCTGAATACTATGATCTGAAAAACCATTTTTCAGAACCCCAGTGCAAAATGACTATTTTGCCCCTCAACATCGGCAAATCACAATTTGACCTCTGTTGACATTTTAGGAAGTCGCACTCCCAAAATCCTCTTCACATGCTCAACACATTGAGCTGAGTATCCGTGC
>KV017325.1:69778-83743 GCA_001598015.1 Dorcoceras hygrometricum
TGATTAAAATTTTTGGATAAAGACCTTGAATGCACTATAGTGTATGTTAGACGTGATAGTTGATTTGATGGCTATCATGAAACACATCTAATAGTCACTGTGTATTCTAAACCTGTTCCTAGTCATTTGGGCCGTCCAAAAGAGGATAAGGGCCGCCCGAGCTTGAGACTAGCATCTGCGATGTGAAGTACCACGTTTCATTGGTAGGGAACATAGTGAAGTTCTGAGCATGCAGATGGGTAGTGACCTGGTGATCTATTGAACTACCCTCGTTCGGACTTTCCAAGTGGTTACCATTTGTCGAGTGGATTAAGTCTGAGGTCTGGTTGTACAGATTAGCCCTCATTACTCGAAACGTCATTGAGACTTTACATGATAGGTGCCTAACTTTGACCCGTTTATCGACTCAGATGGGGTCATCAGGTGGCGGGGTTGGGTGAGGTCTCGATGCATGTAGGAGTCGATGCTTCGTTGTCGAGGATTCACCGCTCACCCTTGTGCGTGGATATCCTATGCTATCTGAGGAGATAATAGTATGATAAATCTCTGGCCACAGTACTAGATGTGTTTTGGGTAAATGGGTTACCTAGTAACACATGCGATGTCACTATTTGATCTCCAAGATGTATGCATGGTTATTGGATCTCTAGCGACTCTCGATTTACCAATGGTCGTTGATCTGATCGGGATATTTGAGTTGAAAGGACCGTACTGTACGCTAACCATGACCGACTGGTTCTTGCAGGCACTATCAGTGATACCTAGGGGATCATGGGGCGATGTTGCTAGACGCTTTACCATGATCCGATGGGTTAGTCCGAAAATGTGGTTTCGAAGTCACAAATGTTGTGAGCCCACGACTAGCTGTATCCCTGAACCATTGAGGGTCACACAAGTACTGGTTTCTCAATTCCCGTATGGAAATTAAGCTCAATTTGTTGAGCATAGTAGGAGGAAGGATGGAAGTGTGACTTCCTAAAATTAAATAGGAAATGCAATTTCCTTAAGCTTGGACTAGTATGACTATCCTTAAAGCTTATAGGGGCCTAACTGCTATTTTGGATTAGGTGGTCCAAAAAGTTGTTTTTAAATCATAATGTTCAGTTTTGTAAACTTGTAGATCGGGATTATGATGAAGCCATAGCGATGGACTTGAAACCAATGTACACCTGGACCTGGGCACGACCCAAGCCCATTAACTTGGTTTAAGCCCATGAAAAATCTATAAATAGGGGCCCTAGGGTATTCATTTAAAACACACCAAAAGCTATTCAGCAAATATTTCTCCCTTCCTCTCCTCCCTCGCCGCCCGCCGCCCGCCGCCGACGCTACCCGCCACCACCTTCGGAATTTATTCCGACCATTCCAGCGAGGAGATTCCGTCCGTGAAACTTTCATTGGTTTTCTAGTGCAACAACGAAGGAATTGGGATTCTGGTCGTGACCGGATTAGAAGGCCATAGCTGTTCAACCATTGAAGTGCCAATTTCCCCGTGGAATTGGTCGGAGCCAGCGCCTAGATGCCAGTAAGGTATATTCTAAACATTCTATGAATGTTTAATTACAATATAGGTGTATTGACCGTTTCCGAGCTCCAGTTTTTAATTCTTCCGCTATGCCCCGGGAGCGGGATCCGGATCCGCCGCTACGCCAACAACAACATAGTCTGTAGGATCCGACATCAATATGTCTCTGCAGATGGCGGGAGCCATCCAGAAAATGCTGTAGCTTCTCCGCAGGATCCCCAGTGATAAGGGGCAAAAAGTGGCAGCCTCTGTCAAATTCTTCACATACTCAGCCACAGACATATCCCCTTGACGGAGGTTTCTGAACTCCCTCTTCAATATCGCTTGAACATCCAACGTTAAGTATTTATCATAGAACATCTTCTTGAATCCAGTCCAGTATAAAGTCTCAATATCAATTGTCTTCTGGCAGTATTGACCACATCTTTTGTGGTAACTGGTTATTATTTACCTTGGGACCATTCGTGTTTTTAAAGAGCTGCGATGATTTCCTAGTTTCCTTCCCACCATAGAGCCGAGTCTTTCATCAACTGGAAAATTGTGCAATTGACTCGGGCTGCGTCCTCCAGACTCATGTATCTAAAAATCGTCTCTTAGGTTCTGACCCACTCCTCAGCCTCGAATGGATCAGTGGAACCAACGAACTCCGGTGGTCCCATCTTGCGGAACATCTCGTACGGCATCTCTACTTTGGCAGCATGAAAAGTCCCGGTAGTCTGTCTCAATCTCGGAGAAAGTCCCGCCAAGACCTGTTCACTGGAGCTGAGTGGGGGTGGCGGTCATAGTGGAGTCTCCTCATTGGAACTATGGGGTGGCGGTTGAGGTGATGGGGCTTGACGTCTAGGAGGCATCTGGGGTTTGTGACAAATTTCACTACTTAATCTCAACACGCCTCAAAGAAGATAGAAATATACAAATATCTAGTCTCACGACATAATCATATCAATATCTCAAAATAATAAACATCAGCTGAAAATAAAGAACCAATAACTAAAACAGTTAAATACTAAGACTTACAGATTTCGAGACGCGACTCCTTGAGTTTCTTGAAGTTAGCTGTAGGCACAACCCAAACCAGGATTGTGCTCTGATACCAACTGTAACGACCCCTCTACTATACTATTTATATAATATTATAAAGTGGGAAAAATATTCTAGGGATATATATATATATATATATATACAAATTCTAACACATGTATTATAGGGAGAAAGAAAATGAGCAAAGTTAACACAAAAAAAAAATTGACTTTTAAACATGAAATATCATACCCTCTCTCTCGATAATATATCCAAAAACAATAATATATCTCAACATAAACACATAACTCATGCGGAAATGAAAAGGTCGCTGGGTAAGTGCTCCAGAGTGCATTCCACTCAGGAGTCATGCCCCTCGATCCCGGTCTCAGTCTCATCTGCACAATCAAGAATAGTGAGTCTAAAGACCCAACAAACACAAAACTTAGGAATAACGAATACTAAATAATACAAGCACATGCATTGAAAATATTTCTACTCAAGGTAATTTACTCAACTTAAGAAAAATGCATAAAACATTATATTCTCCAAAATATCTAAAAAAAATCTAGACATGCATAAAAGTAAACTTCGTAAACATTTTCCTCACGAATTTAATTTGTTGACTGTGGTCCCTCATCCTCTAGTCACGTAATCAAGCTATATAAATACCATGATACCAGGTTGTAAAGGCACTCCAATACTCATCTGAAGCCCAGACCCGTCAGTTGGAAAGGCACTCCAGTACTCATCTGCAGCCCAGACCCGTCAGTTGAAAAGACACTCCAGTACTTATCTGAAGCCCATATCCGTCAGTTTGATATGACAAACGGTACGTATTCCGGCACCATATCCGTCATAGAAAAATATAATCAAGTACCGTCATTCAAAAATTTTATTTCCTTCTCATTGTAGCCTCATAATAAATCTCAAATCCTCCCTCAATAATAAATCTACAAATCCTACAAAAATAATTTCCTTCCTAAATTCGTAAACTTTCTGCTCATAAAATTCCTCAAAAAATTCCAGCAATGACAGTTTAAAAATCACACATGCTAAAAATCATTTTTTAGGCATTAATTTGTCATGAAAATTTCCAAGAAATCTCATATATCAAATAAATTCTAAAATTTCTGGAAAACATCTTAAATATGCTTAAAACATCAAATAAAGTTTTCCACGAACTTTGGCAGCCCCTATGACTCGAAATCTCAATTTTCACAAAAATGACCCGACGAGGCTCACTTCGAGCGACAAAATGGTAAAAAACATTAAAAATCTATTTTTTAACCAAAGCACTCTCTGTTTCAACCCACATCACTCTAACTCAAATTAGTAGCCACTAGAGCAAATGAGACTCAAAAAAACTCGCGAAGTGACCAAACAGATGCCAACAAAGGCCACTGAACCCCCTATATTCCATCCAAACCTTTCTGGGCCACAACCTAAGCCATGCTAGACTTTCTCTCCTCAAACTCCCCCTTAACCAACACATGCAACCCTCACCCCAAACCACTCAACCTGGACTCTTACCACCTCTCTCAGACTCCAAAGCTCTTCATGCTCTAACCCTGGGCTGTGACCAGCCATGAAAGGACTGAGAACTTTTTTAATATCAAAGAAAGCAAGGAGAGCCGAGACACCCTTATACAACCCGAAACTCTTCTCTTATAGGCCAAGGACGCACAACTCAAGACCAGTTCGACCTAGGCTGCAAAGTACATGAATAAATGACATTAAACAGTAGAATAGGCATAAAAAATAGATTCAAAAAGTCACCACCACAAATCTACACGCAAATGTACATAAACTTGAAAAGTGCAGCAAAGAGCCTTGTACTTGCCTTTCTTGTTAAAATTTACAACCAATACGCTGATGCGGGATGGGAGGAAGACAATAAACACCACACCAAGCTAGGTAAGGAGAATTGAGCTTCAACAGTGAAGAGAGACACAAGAGAGAAGGAGAGAAGACTGCAAGCCTACCAAAGGAGGGGGGGTGGGGTGGGGGAGCATATGGGAGAAGAGAGGCTAGGGTTGCCCTTTTTTTGTATATGTTTGTTGAATAATGGTGTATAGTAGGACAAGTGTTGTGTTTTATAAAATTCTCAAAGTTGCTACTCCAAATGTTAAAAGTGCTAACTAAAAAAATTGTTCATTCCCCACACTATAATTTTTTTGAAAATGAGGTTTAAGTTGGAAGGAAAATAGCTTGTTTTAATGGTAAAAATATGGATACTTAAAAGTTGTTATTTTGCTAATAAAAGAGCTAAACGTAAGAAAATTAGATGAACTATATAAATGTTTAAAAGCGAACTCGAAATAAATTTTCATAGAAATCTTCTATTCCTCGGTGTCCCTATCGTCTCATTTCCAGCCTCGCCTCATCTAAATACAAATTCTAAAAAGGACTCGCGGACAAATAATTAAATAAATCACATAGCCTAAAACATGGAAATAAATAAAATAACAAGGCATCCAATTTGGGTAGAAAAATTTCTAGCCGTTACATCAGTTTAGGACAGTCAACTCAGTTTAGGACTGTCAACTTAGCTTGCGCTCAATGAAGGAAAAAAAGCTTAGGCTCATAAGGAAAACAGCTTACGCTCAAGAACGGAAAACAGCTTACGCTAGGCTAGGAAAGACAACTTACTAGTTAAGCTTACGCTCATAGAAGGAAGGACAGCTTCCGACTCAACATCTTATGAAACCTAGATTACATAAAACAACCTACGGCTCAAGCAGGGGAAACAGCTTACGAAACCCAGTTTACATAAAACAACTTACGACTCAACAGGACAATCCCCAATCCACGTCCAACCTCTGGCCCTTCTTCCTCAGCATCAACAGCCCTTAGACCCTGCTCTAAATCGCATCATCGCTTAGCTTAGACGCAACAGTCAACAAACCCTCAACTCTTTCCCACTACTAAACTTCTAGGCTGCCTCGTCATGTTTAAAGAGGAACAATCACATCACATAACCTCAAATTCATAGCCTCTAAAATCAGTAAAAATCGAAAACTTAAACACACAACAGCTTACGAAACCCAGTTTACATAAAACAACTTACGACTCAACAGGACAATCCCCAATCCACGTCCAACCTCTGGCCCTTCTTCCTCAGCATCAACAGCCCTTAGACCCTGCTCTAAATCGCATCATCGCTTAGCTTAGACGCAACAGTCAACAAACCCTCAACTCTTTCCCACTACTAAACTTCTAGGCTGCCTCGTCATGTTTAAAGAGGAACAATCACATCACATAACCTCAAATTCATAGCCTCTAAAATCAGTAAAAATCGAAAACTTAAACACACAAACAGTAATATGAATGAGAGATGCAGTCAAAGGAGATTTTGTACTTGCCTTTCTTTTACTTATGTTAAGAAGCTGGAAGCGGTGGAGAGCGCCAGGAACACTGCGGTTTTTCGCTGCAGAAGGCTCTAAGCTGAATGGTGGGGGGGGGGGGGGGGAGGGAGAGGGGGTGGCGGTAACAGGGAGAGGGCTAGGGTTCTGTATTTTTTTGTTTCTGAAAATCGTGTGTGTGTATGGTGTGTGGTCGGGACCCTGATTAATTATGGAAATAATGTGTTTTAATTTTGTTAAAAGCTAATAGATAAGTTGCTATCTGATTGACAAAATGCTAACAAAAAACCTTTCTCCTTCCTGGTATAATTTTCGAAAGTTTAGATAAAATATGGAAACCTTGTTTTAATAAATTGGACTTTTTAAAATTTCAGTACTATGAAATTTTTCCAAGCTAAGGGATTAATTTTATAAAAATCATCTTTACCTAGGTGTTCCCATCGTCTCCATTCCACCCTCGTAGCAACTATACTAAAGTTCTTAAAGGTACTCGTCATAAAATAATTTAAATAATTAAAATGGCATAATTCATATAGCTATTAGAATAAAAGAAAATAATACTAAGGCATGCAATTCTAAATAGGGAAAATTTCTAGGGTTACAATCAAATCTTGCCTCAAACATCAATTTTTCATTTGCTCCAAAATTTTTCGTAAAATTCTCATAAATCATAAAAGTTCGTAGAAATTGCTAAAACATCCCATTTAAAGATTAAAATCATCAAAAGAATCAATTCATGATAGTGGGCTGCTCTTATGACTCAAAAACACGACTTCACAATTTTCGCCCCGACGAGACGAGACGCAGTTTGAGCGTCTAAACCGTAAAAATCATAAAAAAATCCATTTCTCAACAAAATCACTCCAAGTTTGGATCTACATGACCATCGATGGGATAACTACTGAAACCATTTAGACGCGAAAGATAATAACCGACGCGACCAAATCGACGTCTGAAATTTATTTGCCCACAGACAGCAAACCAACATAGGCATGGACCAGCCCTCGGACCCAACCACTTTTCTTGACCCAAGGCACACGACAAAACCTTCACCCAGACCCTTAGTGTCCCCTAGGCTCAATAATAGCCAACATAGACCAAACCATGGACCACACGGCACAACCCTAGCCACCAAACTCACACCATCCTCCAACCCTTGCATCGAGTGGTCCATGGCTTGAAGAACTCGAGTCACTTCCGATCTTTGCCCCTCACATGACGTCAATAGACCCTGATACTTGCCATAGACTGAGCCATGCACATCCAGCCTTATCCCTCAACCGATCTACATTTCCTTGGCCCTAAACTCCTCGGCTACAATCCCTCCATCGGCCCTTGTCCCAATATCTCACCATAGGCAGCCATTGTAACATCCCGAAATTCGGGTCACGTATAAATGAGTGCATGACTAGGGGGAAAATATTTTTAGATGATTACATGCCATTTTATATGATTTATTTATGCTTTTATGCTGCATGGTATGCATGTGTTGTTTTTCAGCCTGTTTGAGTTACGGACGCGTGGACGAGATTAGGGCTGATCGAAAAGGAAATAATTTGAGATTTTTAAGTTATTGGATTTTTAAGAATGAAATTATTTTATTTTAGAAAACAATTTCTGAAAATTAGAGTTTTTATAATTATTTTGGAGGGGACCAGTTTTACGCCTATACGGGCTATTTTTATGACTTTTACTACACTTTTAAATTTGAGAGGCCTTATATTACGAAAATTAAAGGCTTGAAGTCTGAATTTTAAATGACTTTTACTACACTTTTAAATTTGAGAGGCCTTATATTACGAAATTAAAGGCTTGAAGTCTGAATTTTAAATATTTTTAAGCCTTTTTAATTAAAGGATGGTTAGTATATTGATGGGCCTTTTATTTCCTTAATAAAACAAGGTGGAAGGGCTTTTTTGTACACCTTACACTCACCAATCTCCACAATTTCGAAAATAACCTAGCCTCCCATAACTCATCAGCCGTCCTTCCCTTCCCCTCACACTCAAAGTTTCGAAAATCCCAAGTCCTTGGTGAGTTTTGGTGATCCAAATCCGGTGGTGCCCCGATCTCGCGTCTACAACGTCGGTAACTCGCAGATCTCTATTCTCTTCAAACCAGGCATGTAATATCTATTCCTTTTCTCACCATTTAAGCCATACTAAACTGTTTTTAAAGGTTAAAGCATGATTTGTATGTGATTTATGTAGATCTATGCACAATTATTTTAGATCCATGCATGTTCCATAGTTTTCAAAACGTTTTTGATTCGGCCTTGTGATGCTTCGGTTATGATCGGTTCATGGGGCTTAGTTTTTGGTCCAAGGGTAGTACATAGTTATTCCATCAAGTTATGATCACGTAGGTCCAAACGGAAAGCGATTTGCTCAAATAATGAATCAGTTACGAATTTTCTAAAAAACATGTGTTCTGGCTTGTCGTATGTGCGCGACAGTAGAGTTTCTGGGATCGGTTAAGTTTCTATATGCAGTATATGTGGTTAAGGTTAGTTTCATAAGATATTTCATTGAGTTAGGGTCATGTAGGTCCAAACGGGAAGCGATTTGGTCGAGTAATGAATTAGTTATGAATTTTATGGATAACACATGTCCTGGTTGCACTCTGCGCGCAGGCAGTGAGCTGCGGGCATCAGGTTGGTCACATACTATATCTTTTTTGAGTTTGGTTGTTCCAGTGACTAGTATATTGTGTTAGGGAGATGTGGGTCGAAACAGGGGGTGATTTGGTTAAGAAATGGATTTTTAATGATTTTTACCATTTTGTCGCTCGAAATGAGCCAAGTCGGGTCGTTTTTGTGAAAATTAAGATTTCGAGTCTTAGGGGCTGCTAAAGTTCGTGAATGATTTTATTTGATGTTTTAAACAAATTTTAAGATGTTTTCCAGAATTTTTAGAATTTATTTGATTTATGGGATTTTTGACAATTTTAGCGTATTGGGCCGAATATTTTAAAGTCAAAATTTTAAAGTCACAATCCTTTTATTTATGGGCCTAATACTTTTATCAAATTTTAAAGTCAAATTTTGATCATTGGTTTTTAAATGTTTGAATTTTTAGCAAATGATGGAGTAAATTAGAAATTTTAAAGGTTTAATTTATGTTTTGGGCCGGATGGTTCAATTGGACCGATTGGTTCGATTGGATCGGATCGGCTAGTCGAGTGTCGAGTCAAATATTTTAAGTTCGGTCCGAGTCATTTTATTTTTGGGCCGGGTAATTTTATTTTTAAAGTCCGAGTCATTTTTACCGGATCAAGTCAACTTTTTAAGTTAAAATTTAGTTTTGGTCAAAATGATTTCGGATCAACGATTTTAAGTCAAAATCCATTTTTAAGTTGCTGGAATTTGAATTCGGATTTTAGCCAAGTTAGTGGTTTTGGGCCGATTTTTATTTAATGAGTTTTAAGCATGTTTAACGATGTTGGGCTGAGCCCTTCAAATGATTTTTAAGAGAGTCATCATTAGTTGTTTGGCCAAGTTGAGTTGGGCTTTTGAGCCAGTCCTTGACCGGGCCGAGGAAAAATAATGCATAGGCCCATGAATATATATTTAATTATATACGTTTATGCTATGTATTGATTTATGAAATGTGTTAAGGAAATTAAATATATATTAATGGACAGAGATTTTAAAGTTGCAAGATTGTATGAAATGCATGCATCATGAAAGTTTAAGTTATGTTAAGACATAAATGAAAAATAATTTGAGGGATTGAAGTGTTGTGGGGCAAAGTAATGATGGGAGTTAGCCGGGTAGCCGGGCCCGGGGATCCCCTGTTAATGTATAATGATGAGCTTATGGATCCATGTGTGACATCATGGTAAAGTGGCAGCATAGAGGTGTGACATATAGGGATCCTCGTGTGACATCGGGGTGAACCACACCGCCACGTACGCTGGTTTATAGATTGATCAATCGAATTAATGGCTTTCACATCATGGATACGACTCACATGTTCTTTTAAGTTATGTTATGTTTATGCTATGCCTTAATATATATGTTATATGATGAAGTTGTTAGGGTAGATGCCCAACTAGACAACTTGTGGCGTGTGGGTTTATAGACTCTTGTATATGACAGTCTTTATATATGATATTCGCATTTGTTTATGGCATTCTTTACTTTCATTGTGTTGTATAATGATTAACAATTGCGTTGAGTAAAGACCTAGAATGCACTATAGTGTATGTTAGATGTGATAGTGGGTATGATGGCTATCATGAAACACATCTAATAGTCACTGTGTATTCTGAACACGTTCCTAGTCGATTGGGCCGTCAAAACGAGGATAAGGCCGCCCGAGCTCGAGACTAGTATCTGCGACGCGAAGTACCATGTTTCATTGGTAGGGAACATTGTGATGTTCTGAGCATGCAGATAGATAGTGACCTGGTGATCTATCGAACTACCCTCGTTCGGGCTTTCCAAGTGGTTACCATTTGTCGAGTGGATAAGTCCGAGGTCTTGGTTGTACTGATTAGTCCTCACGACTCGAAATGTCATTGAGACTCTACATGATAGGCGTCTCACTTTGACTCGTTTGCCGACTCACATGGGGTCATTAGGTGGCGGGATTGGGTGAGATCCCGATGCATGTAGGAGTCGATGCTTCGTTGTCGAGGATTCACCGCTCGCTTACATGCGTGGATATCCTATGCTATCTGAGGGGATAATAGTGTATAAATCTCTGGCCAGAGTACTAGAAGTGTTTTAGGTAAATGGGATTACCTAGTTACACTCGCGATGTCACTATTCGATCTCCAAGATGTATGCATAGCTATCGGATCTATAGCGACTCTCGATTTACCAATGGTCGTTGATCTGATCGGGATATATGGATTGAAAGGACCGTACTGTACGCTAACCACGACCAACTGGTTCTTGCAGGCACTATCAGTGATACCTAGGGAATCATGGGGCGATGTTGCTAGACGCTTTACCATGATCCGATGGGCAAGTCCGAAATTGTGATTTCGGAGCCACAATGGTTGTGGGCCCACGGCTAGCTGTATCCCTGAACTATTGAGGGTCACAAAAGTACTGGATTCAAGATTCCCGCACGGAAACTGAGCTCAATGTGTTGAGCACTTGAGGAGGATTTTAGGGAGTGCGACTTCCTAAAAGTCAACAGGGGTCAAATCGTGATTTCCCACTGTTGAGGGGCAAAACTGTCATTTGGACTAGGTGATCTGAAAAATCATTTTTCGCATCATAATATTCAGTTTTGGAAACTGAGTCGATCGGTCCCATCTGATCGTCGATCGGAGTTATGATGAAATCGTAATGAATTAAACGAACCGAATGTTCATATAGGGACTTGGGCCTGACCCAAGTCCAATGGGCCGGTTCAAGCCCAAGTATATTTAATATATACACTAATGTGATTAGGGCTTAAGCAATTGATTACAACTATACTAAAACCCTAGCCTCCAAAGATTACCTCTCGGTCGCCTCCCTCCTCTCCAAGCCTCACGCCGCCGCCGTGCTTGCCACGCGCCGCCGCCGCCGCCGCCTTCCCTCGCCGGACTTGTTCCGGCCATCGTGAAGAGGAGTTTCCGTCCGTGCTAATCTCGTCAGGCCTTCTAGTGCAGGCTGACGAAGGAACCTTGCTTCCGGTCGTGGACTTGATTAGACGTAATCTACCGCCGCCTACCGTTTGAAGTGCCGGTTTCCTCGTGAAACTGGTCGGAGCCAGGCGCTTAGACGCCAACAAGGTAACAATCTACTAATCATCCTATGAATGGTTTATAGCATGATTTTATTGTATTGAACGTTTCCCGGCGCCAATTATTAAACTTCCGCTGCGCCGCCGGGAGACGGGATCCGGATCCGCCACCGTTCCAGAACAGTGGTATCAGAGCATAGGCTCGGATCCTTCAATACAATTGTTGCCATAATTGTATCTAATCTTGAAATTGCAGATCGAACAACAAAAAAAAAAAATTTTGTCGATGGCATAGCGGCCGGACGCTGGGCGGCATCTCGCGCAAAGGTTGCGCGATCGATGGCCTCTGCCCGCGCACTGGTTGCGCATCTTGATGGCCGGCGAGAGTTGCTGCTCCGCGCACAGGTTGCGCAAATCTGCCGATGGACGCTGCAACATGGTGGCCGACGGTGGTTGTTGATTTCGCATGTCTGGATGCGCCACTGGTTGGCGCATCGCGCGCCATGCGCCGCACACGTTGCGGTGAGCGTGCGGCCGAGCGCCGCACTCTACGTGGTGGCGGCGGTCGCCGCCGTGCGGCCGCCGTCCGGCGACGATCTCCGGCAGAATTTTGCGACGGCTAAATTTTGCTTCTAGGTTTAGTTCGGGCCTGTCCCGGGCAGCCCATGAAGTTTTCGGGCCGATATTCGATATCGGGCCGATTTTGGTCGATTTTGAAATTTTTGAGATTTTGGGCCCAAAATTGTTTTTGGCCCAATATGATGCAATTAAAATAACAAAATACGATTTTAATTGTAAAATATGATTTTATAATGAAATATGATTTTGTTGATTAAAATTTGATTTTTATCGACAAATTACGATTTTATTATAAAATGCGATTTTATGATTAAAATATGATTTTGCGATAAATAATTTGCTATTTAATTTATGCATATTAATTAGATTGGTTGCATGATTGGGATGATCGAGAGCCATGCCCAATGTGTTAGGTGTATGCTTTAGGTTTTGTGATTTCGGTTGTAATATTGTTGATTATCATTTTTAAAGTGGGTCTGTTTGTGGCCCGTTCCACCCCTTAAAATGTATCCCTTAAGTGTCATGGAATTTATATGTAAATTACTAGACTCAGTGGGAGGACTTTTGAAGATGGTGGGCCCGATGACGATCAAAGATATTGTTAGATTGGTTGCATGATTGGGATGATCGAGAGCCATGCCCAATGTGTTAGGTGTATGCTTTAGGTTTTGTGATTTCGGTTGTAATATTGTTGATTATCATTTTTAAAGTGGGTCTGTTTGTGGCCCGTTCCCACCCCTTAAAATGTATCCCTTAAGTGTCATGGAATTTATATGTAAATTACTAGACTCAGTGGGAGGACTTTTGAAGATGGTGGGCCCGATGACGATCAAAGATATTGAAGACCGAAGATCTGTAAAACCGGAAGCAAATGTAATAAGATTGCATTGCATATTGCATTTCACCTAGGATTGGATCCAGGTCCGTGATTGGCAACCACGTACTGTATAGCTCTCGCGATCGATCATCCCAATGTTTATATATGTGATATATAGTTAGTTGAATCCGTATGTTTTAAATACGATTTAAAATATATTGCATGAGACCAAACTTTTCTAAAATAAAATCCCTCGTTTTAAATACGATTTAAAACTAATATCAAGATAAAAGTTTATTTGATAAACTAAAGGGAATTTAAATTTGTTTAAATTATCCCTACCTTCCATCAACAATGGGTGTATGCCGATGCTACCCGTATACATGGCCCGACTCATATTATTGAGGGGTTCATGTATGCCGGAAAGCTGTCCACGCCATTGATAATTGTTGTGAGTCGGTTGGAACTCCCTTTAACGTTGGCTCATATTATTGGGGACGTTAAGGGGACCGTCCTTCACGACTCAACATTGATGGGTCATCTTGACACGTGATAGTAAACGGCGTCATATTATTGGGCCCTTACTGGACGTGAGGTGAATACATGGAGGTTGCACCGGTTGCAATCGGAAACTACCTTTTGGGGGTCATGGATGGCTGATATTTTTCGGGTCCATGATCGCTTGATTGGACTCCGTGTACCCACTAAAGAAATCTGCTTTCTCGATTTCATTAGAGGGTGGTGAAATCGTTAAAATAGTGGGAGGGTAATTCATAAAACTTAACGACCTTGTTTTATGTCTTAGCGATTATTTTATATATAGTTAGTGATGATTGTCTGTTTTCTTTTCAGTATAACTGCTTATATAATGTCTTCGTTCAAAAATCCACTCGCTGCTATACTGGATAGCAACAAGTTCGCCGGTCTGAACTACCAAGACTGGCTTCGAAACCTCAATCTTGTATTGGCTTCGGA
>KV017325.1:99208-119995 GCA_001598015.1 Dorcoceras hygrometricum
CCAGTTCGACGAGGAGAATCCGTTCGTGCTGATCTCGTCAGCGCTTCTAGTGCAGCCTGACGAAGGAGTCTCGGATCTGGTCGTGGACCGGATTGGCGTAAACTACCGCAATCTACCGAGAAGAGCCGAATTATTGTAATTTCGGTTGGAGCCAGGCACAAGTGCCAGCAAGATAATCCTCTTAAACATCCTATGAATGTCGTAGTTTGTTTATGAATTTTTCGTATTGATCGCCTCCCGGTTTTCATTCTATTTTTCTTACGCTGCCTCGCCGGGGGGCGGATCCGGATCCCCAACAAATATTCAGTTTTGGAAACTGAGTTGATCGATCCGATCTGATCGTCGATCGGAGTTATGATGAAACCGTAATGAATTAAACGAATCGAATGTTCATATAAGGACTTGGGCCTGACCCAAGTCCAATGGGCCGGTTCAAGCCCAAGTATATTTAATATATACACTAATGTGATTAGGGCTTAAGCAATTGATTACAACTATACTAAAACCCTAGCCTCCAAAGATTACCTCTCGGCCGCCTCCCTCCTCTCCAAGCCTCACGCCGCCGCCATGCTTGCCACGCGCCGCCGCCGCCGCCGCCGCCTTCCCTCGCCAGACTTGTTCCGGCCATCGTGAAGAGGAGTTTCCGTCCGTGCTGATCTCGTCAGGCCTTCTAGTGCAGGCTGACGAAGGAACCTTGCTTCCGGTCGTGGACTTGATTAGACGTAATCTACCGCCGCCTACCGTTTGAAGTGCCGGTTTTCCCGTGAAACTGGTCGGAGCCGGGCGCCTAGACGCCAACAAGGTAACAATCTACTAATCATCCTATGAATGGTTTATCGCATGATTTTATTGTATTGAACGTTTCCCGGCGCTAATTTTTAAACTTCCGCTGCGCCGCCGGGAGACGGGATCCGGATCCGCCACCGTTTCCCAACAGAAGTATGTACGACTACAGTATGATTTAACGTTTAAGATCTTTCAAGCACACATGTCATGAAATTATGTTCCTATACGTATGTGCCTGCATGTGGTTTTATTATATGTACTTCGTTATGTATTACGATAGAGCATGCTGAGCCTCTAAGCTCACTAGGTTTAAATGGTGCAGGTGATGACCCTGTCGATGAGTTTATTCTGACTGGCGGTGAGGATCTCTGAGCGCCTGTCACAGCAGTACCCCGTGATCGCCTTTATGATTCAGTTTTGTCATGTTACAGTTTTAGATACTGGTTTTTAAACATCTTGGCTTTCAGTATTTTACGCAGTTGATTTTACGATGTTGGATATTTTTAACGTTTTCAAATATTCATTTATTTATGCTTAAAGTATTTTGAGAAAATGGTTTAGAAATGTGTTAGAAGGGAACGGGCCATTCGTTATGTTTAAGTTTATGCTTCTGCAAATGTTTTCAAAAAAAATAAAATCTAGAGTCTGGTTCGTTTCAGTCATGTCATGAAAATTCAAAGCAAACAAAAACACAAGTAAAACATCAGATGTGGTTTCAAAACAAAGGAATACAATGATCTAAACTTCCATGCAATAATATGAATGGAAGGTGCATTTAAAGAGGATTTTGTACTTGCCTTTCTTTGAGAAACTTACAACCAAGTGCACAAGGCCTCAAACGAGATAGGGGAACACCAGGAAACACGCTTCAAGTTTCATTGAAGGGAGCTCGAAGATCTATGGAGGAGAAACGGGGGGGGGGGGGTGCAGCTTTGAAGGAGTTTAGGGTTTCTTCTCATTTTTTTGTTTTGAAAACAATTGATGTTGTTGGCAATAATGGGGGCCGAAATCCTATATTTAAAAGAGGGAAAATTATTTTTTTACAAATGATAAAATATGGTAGGAAAGTTGCTAATTCAATTATAATAAAAGTGCTAAAAAAAACTCCTTCCTTCCTACCTTATATTTTTCAAAAATTGGGGCAAAATTAGGAGGGGAAGACTTGATTTTTAACAATGGAAACAAGAACGTATGAAAATTTGTCCTTTTACTAATAAAAGTGCTACTTATTTTAAAAAAATAAATTCTCTAATCCTCATAAATTGCAAACTTTTCAAATAACTTTTAAAAGATAGGCTTTTAAAATTTACTACTATAAAATCTCTTAAGGCGTAGGGAGTGACCTCAAAAATTGATTTTATAAAATTCATCTTTACTCGATATTCCCGACGTCTCCTCTTCTGCCTCGTTGCACCTATGCGAAACTCTAAAAAGAACTCATCATTCAATAACTTAAAAAAATAATATGGTATAATCAAATAATGAAATTAGTACTACGAATAATAACAATATTCTAAGGCACACGATTTAGGTAGAAAAATTTTCGGGTGTTACAATATGTGGTACATTGAATGGTACAACTGTAATTTGAGTGTCAAAGTTGCAAAGGATTGTTGCACTATTGATTACTGAGGCAGAGTATGTTGCGGTAAAGGAAACTAGTATAGAAACGATATGATTGCAATCATTTCTTTCGGAATTGGGTCAAACATTTGAGGGTAGCACTTTACACTGCGATAGTCAAAATGCTATTCATTTGGCCAAGAATCTTGTGTATCATGCTAGGACGAAGCATATACAGGTAAGGTATCATTTCATCAGATCAGTTTTGGAAGATGGAATCTTGATGCTTGAAAAGATTCCTAGAAATAAGAATCCAGCTGATATGCTCACGAAAACTGTGACCATTTAAAAACTGATTTATGTTCAACTTCAGTTGGACTCCAAACATATAGGAGATATATGGACTACTGCATTGATGTTGTAAAGAAATGACTGAGATCAAGTCTCAAGTGGAGATTGTTGACTATTCAAAAAGCATTAAATAAAGATGGAAGTTGACAGCTTTGGATTTCTGAAATTAATGCACACGTATTCATTCTCAATTTGATGAATATATATATATATATATATATATATATATATAATTGAGTAAGTTTGAGAAAAGTTATTTTCTCGGTTACGCCGGGCTGTGATAGTAAGAGATTGAGAGTTGTTGTACGTTTGATATAAATTTTTCCCAATAAAATATTTATAGTAGCTCCGTGGACTTAGACTATTTTTTTGGATGAACTACATAAAATCGTTGTGCTCTTGTTAATTATTTTTATTCCACAATTTTTCCATTTTATCTGTCTTAATTGTCATCGCACCGATCTCAATAGGTAAAACGGGCCAAGCCTGACAAGTTAGCCCGCTCCGCCATGAAAAATAGGCAAGATGGATCACTAAAGTGATATCCCGTTTGGAGGTGGGCCGAAATAGGCTGGCCCCTTTGGGTTAGGGCGGGACAGGTCAGGGCGTGGTGGGTTGGTCCACGGGTTAATAAAAAATAATAAAATTTAATTTAATATCTTTTTATAACTTTACTCCATCACAAATTCACAATTACAAACCCTTTCTTTCCATCTTCTTTGCCCATCGAGTGGAGTCGTGGTCTCCTGGAGTACAATTCCTCTTCCTCTATCCATATTGAAAACGTGAAGACGTTGTACGGTGAACTTCTCTCTTCCAACTTGCAATACTTAGTTGTGTTGGGATCGAAAATAGTTAAAATACGAGCTCGGGAGTTCAAAAACTCTTTTAAAAAATATTTTACAAGCTTTCGGCTTAACTTAGGCTGAGTTACCAGCTTAGAGAATCTCAGCGTAATCTATTGTCTCAAGTAACAAAAATACCTGTGCAGAAGTAACTCTATTCAACACTGAACAAATAATAAACTTAAAGCAATAAAAGATAAGGCTCAAGAGTTTGTTTTTGGAAGTTCGGAGCTGAAACTCCTACGTCTCATCTTCTTCCTTATTCATGAAGGATTCCAATAGAAGACTTTGATTATTACAGCGCCTGTAACAACCCAATCACTCCAGCCACAACTGAGTGAACTCTGCCTGTCAGGCCCGGTGCTTATAAAGACAGATACAACACGCAAAACACCGAAGCTTACAAGGTGGCTAAATTTTTTTCTTTTGGCCAGACCTTAGAGTATGTGAGGATTGTAATTACCTGAGATGATTAACGGCCTAATCAGTCCAAATTAGTGGTTAAGTAATCTAGATAAAACAGCTTAGAGAGTAGCAGCTGGGTGGATCGGCCCGGACGCAAGCTGGTCCTAGGGTTTACACTGAGCTGGTAGAGGAACGGCTTTGGGTGCAGTTGGAACAACACCAGGGGAGGTTGTTCTGGTGTTCTGTACTGATCATGGAGATGCAAGCTGATTTGTGCTTGCTGGAGATTCGTATCCATTAAGCATTGGGCTATGTAGTGCTTTGTGCTGGATTCAGATTGTGGGGATGATGCTACGTCGTTTGGAAGTACCAGCTTAGACTTAGGCTGGTGATGATGTCTTGTGTAGACCCGAGCTGTCGGGGTCTTCAGCTTAGACAAGATTCTATCTGTAGCAGACAATTTAGGCAGAAGCTGTTGCGAGACTGGAAATTTTCGGATGGTAATTAGTGAGTTAATCAGCGGAGAAGTTACAACTCAAGAATGTGGATTGATAAGAATCAGCTTTGATTCGTGCTGGTATAAGGCCTTTCCACGAGCTGGTTCAAAAAAATCAACTTAGCCGAGAGCTAATTTTCTATGTGAGCTGACCAGTGCGCGAACTGGTTTGCTGGTGGGAGCTATTACGGTAGCACTTGTTGTGAGCTGTTTTGTTAGATAGATCAGGTAAGAGTTTGGCCTAATTATTCTGAGCTGCTGGGGTGTAAACCGTGTGTGAAAGCTGAGCAGATAGCTGGCTGTTGGTGAAGAGCAGCTTAGGTCCCGAACTAAACTACGAGAACTGACCTGTGTTTGTGCGCGAGCTGGTTGGACAGATTTGTTCTGAGCTGGTTTTGGGGACACCAGCTTAGAGGGAAGCAGCTCTGGGGATTTCTGCGTTGATGTGGGCTGGAACCAGCTTAGAGATATGTCGGATACGCTGAGATGGTTGTGTGTACTGGAAGCTTTAAGATGGAACAGTGTCGGGGCCTGAGCTGACCGAAGATACTATAGATGCGATCTGAGCGTAACTTTTGTTGGCTTGAAGGAACCTTTTGCTGCAAGTTGTTCTGGAGATTTCAGCTTTGAGGAGAACAGTTCTGGGATGTTCTGGATACTCTGAACTGAAAGAGCAGATTTCAATAAATTGTACTGTGCTGATTGGCAGAATCAGCTTTGGGGTGTAAGCTGTGAGTAGTGGTCAGTTTTGATGAAAACTGATCATATTTCTCTTGAGCTGGAGTAATACCCAAGATCTGAGTCGTACGCTAGAGCTATTGTGTGCACGAGCTGAGCTGAAGGCTCTGAACTGGTCGAAGTGCATAATCCGGCCTAAGTTGTGAAGACAAAATCTGCTGAGAATCTGAGCTACTGGGAGAGCTTATTCTATTGTGTCGTGAGATATGATCCTTAGCTCTGTGCTAAGCTGGGTATGCGCAAGCTGTCGTGTGCACGATTCGATTTGAATGCATGAGCTGACAAGACGCGTGATCTGGTGTGCTTGCATACCTAAGCTGGAGCAGTAGATGAGCTCTGAGCTGTTCTGTCCAGATCTGGGAGCGTGATATGAGCTGAGGTGTCCGGTCTGATCTGGGTAGAAGAGCTGTCCTGACCACCCGAGCTGAATTGGTGATGCGTGCTGGGCTGTGCGAGATAGTGAGGAAGCCTGATCTGTGCTGATTTCTCTGTAGCCGAGATCTATTGGATGGCGAGTATAAATACCCTTGTATCGACCGACACTTAGCCATTTTTCTTATACATTTTGATACCCATCCTCTCTCGAAACATCACCCTGGAAATCCTAAAATTTTACTGTTCACCCGATGCCTTTTCTTCTATTTTCCGGAGCTTGACTGACTGGTTTTGAGCAAGGGTGCTTCAGATAGGAGCATCGGTTTGAGAGCTTTAATTTCGTACCAGTTTGGAGGCCAATGGCGACTAGAATGGAGGATTTAAGGAAGCGGGAGCGTCCGATTCCAGCACTGTCAGTTTGGGTTGAGCTTTGAGGTAACTGGAGCTTTTAGTGTTGATTTCAACCCTTCAATATTTTATTTGGACAGGGCCTGAGCTTAGTAGTAGAGTATAAGCTGGTCGATCTTTTAGGTGTAGGCCGTGAGCTGTTCGAGCGTTGGAATTGTGTTAATTTCCGTAGATATTTTGCATCCATAGCTCTCTTGAGTTTGTTGGACCAGAGTTGGTGGCCTGGAACTGTTGGCCGAGAGCTAGGGTTTGGGTAGCGAGCTTGTTATTTTCGCCATGAGCTTGGATAGAAGATCGATGGTAATAAATGAGCAAAGGTACGAATTCTGAGCTTGAGTTACAACTTTAAGATAATAATTTTGAATTGGTGACGGTAGACAGAATTGCCTTAGCCCCGTCGTGTGTAATCTGTGTCCTGTAATCTGTTAGGCTTGTGCTGTGAAGCCGAGCTGATTTTCTTATGTTATGCTTGTGAGTCTAAGCTGTTTACATGCCATGTGCTGTTGTAATTATGCACGAGCTGAGTTGCTGTGCTGGGTGTTATTGTTAGAGTAGATGCTCAACTAGCCAACTTGTGGCATGTGGGTTCATAGACTCTTGTATATGACAGTCTTTATATATGATATTCGCATTTATCCATATGGCATTCTTTACTCATTGTGTGTATGATGATTTACAATTGCGTTGAGTAAAGACCTAGAATACACCTAAGTGTATGTTAGATGTGATAGTGGGTATGACGGCTATCATGAAACACATCTAATAGTCACTGTGTATTCTGAACATGTTCCTAGTCGATTGGGCCGTCAAAATGAGGATAAGGCCGCCCGAGTTTGAGACTAGTATCTGCGATGCGAAGTACCATGTTTCATTGTAGGGAACATTGTGATGTTCTGAGCATGTAGATAGATAGTGACCGGGTGATCTATCGAACTACCCTCGTTCGGACTTTCCAAGTGGATACCATTTGTCGAGTGGATAAGTCCGAGGTCTTGGTTGTACTGATTAGTCCTCATGACTGGAAACGTCATTGATACTCTACATGATAGGCGTCTCACTTTGACCCGTTTGCCGACTCACTTGGGGTCATAAGGCGTCGGGATTGGGTAAGACCCCGATGCATGTAGGAGTCGATGCATCGTTGTCGAGGATTCACCGCTCGCAGACATGCGTGGATATCCTATGCTATCTGAGGGGATAATAGTTTATAAATATCTGGCCAGAGTACTAGAAGTGTTTTAGGTAAATGTGTTTACCTAGTTACACTCACGATGTCACTATTCGATCTCCAAGATGTATGCATAGATATCGGATCTATAGCGACTCTCGATTTACCAATGGTCGTTGATCTGATCGGGATATATGGATTGAAAGGACCGTACTGTACGCTAACCACGACCAACTGGTTCTTGCAGGCACTATCAGTGATACCTAGGGGATCATGGGGCGATGTTGCTAGACGCTTTACCATGATCCGATGGGCAAGTCCGGAATTGTGATTCCGGAGCCGCAATGGTTGTGGGCCCACGGCTAGCTGTATCCCTGAACCATTGAGGGTCACACAAGTACTAGATTCGAGATTCCCGCATGGATACTCAGCTCAATGTGTTGAGCACGAGAAGAGGATTTTGGGCAGTGCGACTTCCTAAAAGTCAACTCGGGTCAAATCGAGATTTCCCGACGTTGAGGGGCAAAACGGTCATTTTGCACTGGGGTTCTGAAAAATGAGCGATCGGAGTTACGATGAAGTCACAGTGGTGGGGATGAACCGAATGTTCACCCGTTGGACCCGGGCCCGTTGGGCCGGTCCAAGCCTACCACTTAGTCTATTTAATTAGACTTAGGAGACTTCATAACACAATTAACTTGCAACAAACCCTAAACCTAAGTGCTAAGTAGCCGCCCCTCCTCTCTCACAAAGCCGCCGCCGCCGCCTCGAGTCGCCGGAATTCGTTCCGGCCAATTCGACGAGGAGAATCCGTCCGTGCAGATCTCGTCAGGCCTTCTAGTGCAGGCTGACGAAGGAATCCCGCCTCCGGTCATGGACCTGATTGGTGTTATCTACCGCAATCTACCGTGAAGAGCCGGCGTTATTGTAATTCCGGTTGGAGCCAGGCACAAGTGCCAGCAAGGTAGTGTTTTGAACACCCTATGAATGTCATAATTTTGTATTATATCGTATTGATCGTCTCCCGGACATGTAATTTCTGTTCTTCCACTGCCTCGCCGGGGGGCGTGATCCGGATCCCAACAGTTATGATGTGTGGCCATGAGCTGATTTGCTCAGCCTATAATAGCAGGGGAGAGCCTAATCTGTACTGTGCCCTGTTACCTGCAATGCGAATTTATATGGCTGCTGAGTGTACGGTTCTATTTTGTATGGCCGTGCTGTTGTGCGTGTGATTTATAGTATGCTGTTTATTACTTGCGTGCGAATTTACAGCTGCTTGATTTAGCTGCTCTGTGATATATTGCATACTGCTCATATTTCATTGGCATTGCTTACACGCATTCATATTGAGCCTAAATTCCTTTGATACCGAATAATCACTGAGTCGTGATTTGCCGGCTGAGTCGCCGTGCTTTGGAATTTTATAGAATAACTGAGTCTTGATTGGCCGGCTGAGTCGTCATGCCTAAGAATCCAAACGCTTTCATTTAGTCGTGATTGCCAGCTGAGTCGCTGAGTTTTGGATTCCGATGATTTCTGAGATTGGACTTTTCAGCTGAGTCGTTGGCCTTGATTCCCGATGTTTCTTGATAGCCCTCATGCATTGCACGACATGACATGCTTTATTGCTTTATTGATAGCTGTATGATGATTGCTCTTCGTACTGAGGTTTTGACCTCGTTTGTTTTCCATTGGGGCTTCTTTGGCCGAATGTTTGGCCATTGTAGGCCTTTGCAGGTAGATCAGCCGGTCAGAGTGTTGAGTCAGCTGGTGGAGTCCCAGGCGTTGAGTGCCCAGTTATATATATATATATGCTGTATCGAGTCATTACCGGGGGATGTCCTGTGTATTTGTTGTTGTTAATTTGATTGGAGTTGCATGTATGTATTCTTTGTGGATTATTTCTGCTGGCTCTTGAGTTATAGTCTTTATTTTAGGTATGAACCTATTTTAAATGTTATATTTTTCAGTCAGGCTAAAATAAAATTTTATCTACTTATTAAGTTTCCGTGTTTGTGTGCTTAATTTCTATATTTAGAGCACTGGGCTTGATATTTTGGTACAGAGCTTAAACTGGGATAAGCTCAATTCTTTTCTACTACACTCGAGTCTAGGCACAGTGTTTGTCCTCCTGCATGTGCTTGATTACATGATTACCTGCATTGTGTGCTTACCTTTTTGTACCTCCTCGTTGCTGCTGAGTAGTGGTAGAGGTAGAGCTGGTAGGCTGGTTGTAGTCGAGCCGAGAGTTTTGATTCGAGAGGAGGAGGATGCTGAGACGATAGATCCTTCATGCTGTTATGCGAGACCGATAGAGACTGAAGTGGGGCACCTGACTCGATGAATGGATGGTATGGAGCTGGTTCCAACTATGATCCAGCGGATGAATCCTTTTACCTTTGATGGTGCTGAAGGGGTCTTGCAGTCAAAGGGTGGCTTGAGAACATGGTGGGTTTGGTAGACCGTGTGCAGCTTTGGTGGAGAGGTGCCTCCAAAGCACTATCAGTTTTGGGTACGATGAATTCGTGGGAGAGTTTTGAACTCCTATCGTTAGGAGTACACCCTTGAGTGCACTATGACACCCAGGAGCAAGGGTTTGGTAGATTGGTGCAAGGGGATTTGCAGATGGCTGAGTCTGCGAGAACATCACACGTGTGTTCCGATTGTCCCGTGAGGTAGTACTGACTGACATGGTTGAGATGAGTAGAAGGTGTTGTGGATATCCCCATGGATTGTTAGTTCCCTGATATCGTTCCAGATGAACTTGCTGGACTTGCCTTGGGAATGAGAGATTGATTTAGCATGGAGTTGGTGACAGGAACTGCCATGACTTCTAGAGTTCCTTTACTTGCGTGCATCTGCTGGATAGAAGAAAGTTTGACGATAGCAGGGCGGATGCTACTGCTAGTCCAGTGAGATAGCGAACTGTTTCTTGGAGATGTGGATAGGATTCTATCCATCAGGCGACGATGTTGAACTTATTTATGCAGCGTGAGAGGCCTTGGAGTCGAATTATGATGGGTCGGTGTAGACAGGATCTTCAAATGTAGAAAGCGAGCTGACCTTAGGCTCTTCTGAGTTGAGTAGAAAAGTGGAGTCTTGCTGATCATTGCCACGCTAATCTGTGCAGGCAGAGTGATTGTGGTAAGTTGAGCTTTCAGCTTGAATTTGTGTTGAGCAGTGCGAGCTGAGTAACAGCTTAGGCTTTTTGTTGATCGTTCGTCGTCCCAGCCCGATTTGACCATGTAGTTGGGTAAGCTAAGTTGTGCTGGAGTCAGCTTAGAGCATGTGAGACCTGAAAGCTGATAAGATTAATTGAGTTAATTAATCAGGTTTTGTTAAGATCAGCTTTGAGTTGATATGCTTGGAGAAGCTATCGGGCTTTGTTTCAGTCCTTGGAACAGTTTTGGAGATTTAGAGTTTGGCACGGAAACTGTGCAGTAGCGAGTGCTGGGTCATCGCTGAATGTTAGCATTCAGCAGTGGTGACGTGAGCATCTGTCGCTGAGTGTTTGTATTCAGCAGTCGTAGCGAGATCAGTTGTCGCTAGTGTTCAATGGTGAGATAGCGTGCTTTCTGTAGCGGGTGCTAGTACGTCGTCGTTTGGATTAGTTGGAACGAAAGCGTTTTGAAATAGGCAAGAAGACTCAGCTGTGAGTTGCGTTAGCGTCAGCTGTGCGAGAGAACTGTTGTAGTGTTGCTTTCAGATGTTGGTTAGTGGTTCAGCAGTGAGTAGCGGGTGACGTGTCCCATTGTGACAGTAGTTCTCTGCGACGTCGTTTGGTTTAAGTGACTTTTGTTTTGGCGTAGAGTAAGATATGTTGCGAGATCTGTTTGCGAGTGGGAATATCAGTTGTGATAGCTTAAGTTGTCGGTGGATCTGTTCCCAGTTTTCAGCAGTGAGATTTATATAGGTGAACTGGCCTTGTTCTCTATTATTGTTCCCGACACTTAGAATATTTCCCGATAGCAAGCTCTGTCGTGTTACCCTAGCTACTGTTCACCGAACCTTATCTTCTTCGATTGCCGGCGGTAAACAGCTCCGATTGAAGTGAGAGTGATAGCGTTGGACTCCTCTTGCTGAGACGCTTCGTTTGGATATTGCTTTTGGACGTTTGCTTGAAGCTGGCAAGGTGTGCGAAGACATCTCCCTTTTGTAGTCTGTTAGCATAAGTGTCGGATTTCGCTCCTAGCTTGTTGGGGTAAGTGTTCAGACCCTGTCTTGTGTTGTTAGAGCTCTCTGTTGAATTATATGGGGTAGATGAGCGCTGGTTGAGTTCGTAGCTCCCAGCTGTTGTTTTTCTGTGCTTTGGTCCTTGAGTAGTTGCTTGTGTTGGCTTAGCAGGTGGTGGATCTGCGTTGCTTGGACCCAGTTTGTAGTAATTGTTGCACAAGAGAATTGAGGTACGGATGTGAGCTTGTTTACAGCTTAGGATTGAGCATGGATTATGTGCTTTGCTGTGTATGCTCTGTGCTGTTATCGTTTGTGCTTTGTTATGATATCAGCTGTTGAATTTGCATACACGCATTATCCTGTTGAGCTCTATTTTGCTAGCCATGCCTGCTGTTTTGTTCTGAGAGTACCAGGATGCATTGTGCGAGGCCGAGCGGGTAACTCCCGTGTCCTCATCTCCCTGCTGGGTTTGATAGCCGCTATGAGCGGAGTGGGTAGCTCCCACATCTCATGAGTGGGCAACAGCAGGTGGAGTTATTTGTTGGCATCTGGTACTGTGTATTGGAGACGAGTGGGTAGCTCCCATATGCTCAGTACACCATCTCTTGGCCACTACTTATTGTCTTTCCTTTGATCAGATCTTGTTGTTGAGCTGTTGTTGAGATCCTTTGGCTCCCAGCTTCCGGTTGTAGCCTTGATCCCTTGCATAGCATTTGCATATTATCTGTTGCTTTCTTTATGCTGTTTATGCTGCTCTCCGTACTGGGGTTTGACTCCGAGGTCCCTCTGGGGCTGGTGTTTGTTGCCTGTGTGTTGTTTCATGTTTCCCAGGTTTCTCAGCTGGTCGTGGCTTTGACCCAGCGGGAGGTGCCCCAGGAGGTGGATAGAGTGTCCCAGTTAGCGTATAGTATATATGTACTAGTACCGTCAGCCGGGGAATGCCCTGTGCTTGTGGGATTGTGTTATCAGTTGTAGTACTTGTATTTGTTTTAGTGCTGTTGTGTTGTGTATTCAACTGGGATAATTTAAGTATGGTTGTCTTTTAAATTATATGTTTAAACCGTCAGGCCTAAAGCGAAAAATTTAAGCCACTTTTTGTATGCTTCCGCTATTGTTTTGCGTGGTTTAGCTCTGATTTGTGCACGAGGCCTGACAGAGCATGCTTGACTACTGTCCCTAGGTGTTTGTACCCGTATATTGTGAGGTGCTTCGATGTGTCCCTTCGTGGTGACCGTTTTCTTGAGGAAGACGACGCGATGGTACATCGATCATGTAGCGAGATTACATGGTGTGCTGGTATTGACAGAGCTCAGCAAGAACTTCTGGAGTATCATTCTGAGGATGAAAGAGCTTGCAGACGACTTTGGAGTCTAGATGGGCTGTGAGAGTAGCTTACCACCCGACCAAAGTATACAATCTGAGTGGGTCGTGCAGATTTCGAAAGGCATGGTGCGAGCAGTAGCGATGATTTTTGCTATTAGTTGACAGGAAATTTTGATCTTGGTTGTGGTTTTGTGTTGTTGTAGCTACCAAGAGCTCTTCGGAATGATATTCTTTGTGGTTTTCGCATGGGAGGAAGCACAGATTGCTTTGTGCACTGGAATAAGTTGAGACAACGATCTTCACCGGAATTTGTGCAACATGTGAAGGACCAAGAGGATCTGATTCGATCCATAGCGAAGACTATGCGAGATAGCCAAGCCAATTTGCGCTTCTAAGGTGTAGGTCTTTGGAGTTCTGGGCTTTTGATCGGGCACTTCTTGCGAGTTTCTCCGTCTATATTATGATGGACCTGCGATTGAGGGGTAGGTTAGCTCCTAGGTTCATCAGTCGGTATGAGAGTTTGTGAACGGAGCGGCTCCTTGGCGTGCTGACCGCGGATGATAGCTGAGTCGTTGTTGATACATTATGAGTCTCATGTGTCTAAGCCAAGGGATGTGAGACGAATCTTTCATTTACGTTGAGCATTGATGAAGAGGGATGGACCAGACCCTGTGTCAGGCCACATGCGCTAATACAACAATTAGTCACAAATATGCGGAAGCATCATAAAAATATGGGCTAAAAATTTTTCGAATATGGGCCGGATCCAATACATCATTTCAAATACATCATACTTTAAATAGGAGTTTAACTCAAAACTCAAACACAACAGTCAATAACTCAACACACGATCCCCAACGTAAATAAATGCACAAGACATTACCTGGCTCAATATAAATATCAATACCACTGGGACTCAAATCAAAAAGGGGATCGACCAGCTGAAGCTCCACTCTGTCCAGCTTGGTTACCTGAAAAACCTGAAAAAGCCAATACAGACCAAGGCAGCCCAAAACAGGGAAAATTGACGAGGTCAAACCTCAGTACGAAGAGCACAATAAAAGCATCTATCCAATCAGACAATGCAATATCTCAATCGTGCAATGCATGAAATGGGCTACCAAGAATCATCAGTAGGCAAAAGAATAGCACAAAACTCAGCTGTGCAAATCTCATCAATCATCATCATCTTGTGATCTTCGGGTACGACGACTCAGCCGACCATCACAATGCAGTGTGGTATTCAGGAACAACGACTCAGCTGGCCACCACATCAAAAACAACGTTGGACCTTTTAGGCACGACGACTCAGCTGGCCGATCGCAACGTATAAAGGGATTCAGCAAAGGAATCAGGCTCAATATGCATGCATGTATGCACAGCATACTCATGCTTAATCAATGCATAACATCACACGCATATAACACGGATATGAGCACAAATTATTCAGCAATCAATACACAACAGCAGCTAATACACGAAGGAAATATCCCAAAGCTGATAATAAAGCTGCTTAATCTAGCTCAATTCGTACCTCAACAGCTTCTACCTCAACCGATCTTACAACAAAAAGGGCGCAGCAACCAACTCAAGTCTACTGCCCAAGCAGCTCCACGGCAACTCAGCAGAAGCTACTACAATCTTTAATATGTTAAGATATCTCAATATCACTCAAATCTGAACTCAACAGCTTAATTCTAAAGCCCAGTAACTTAACTCAGTTACCTAACTCCAACAGAGCACTACTCAGCTCTCATACGAAGCTTAAATCGGTAAAGAATCACTTACCCAAAGCTTCTAAAGAACAGAAGAACTACTGGTCCACTATCGCGAAGACAAACGAACTCTGCAACTACTTCGCGCTCCTCAAATCTGGCGACTCCAGTCTCCAAACTGGTACCAATCAAAAGCCCTAGAGAATACGAGCTCCACGCTACCAATCTTACTCCAAACGGTGGCGAAAAATGATAGCAATCGATGGAAATAGGGTTCGGGTGAACAGTAGCAATCGAGGGTTATCAGGGATTAAGATAGGAAATGTAAGGTTCGAAATACTCTAAGTGCCGATCAGCACCTACATTAAAATCCCCAGTTAAAGCTACAACAGAAGTCATCGGCGACTAATTCAAATGTCTCACCAACTCAGATTCTGGTACTAAACAGCTTTCATTCTACGGCAGAAGCCTCTCGGATCTGGTTCTCTAAACAATACCCAAAACGACGTCGCTCTTACTTATCAAAACGACGTAGCATCGGAGTCAAGCTCTCACAACAGATCCCGCTAACTCTCATCCAGACTTCGATCACATCTGAATTCATCAAACAGCACCGTCGACCAACTTTGACATCTGATCAACTCTGGACCACTGACCATCGTTGACTCCTCCAGTAGAAGCTCACATCTGCTCACTCCCGCTAAGCAGATATCATTCGCTAGCGCAAGTCTGAAAACACAATACGATGTCGCATCTTCTCGCAACGCCATACCTGACCAGCGCTCAAAACTACAGCGTTTTGCTCCCTGCTCGTGACAATTCACGCAAACACACAAGGGCATCTGAGCATCCAGATTTCGCTCAATCTGAAATTTTAAAAATCACCAAGTACTCAAATTTGAAAACCCGATACTCAGAAACTCAATTAGCTAATTCTAAACCAAATCTTATTAGCTAATTAAATCGTACTTAGCAAATTCTAGTCCTCACATTCTCCCCATCTTAAGAGATTTCGTCCTCGAAATCAAAGGCAAACACAGGGCAGAAAAGCAACAAATAGAACTTACCAGCACAACTCCACTGTCAAAGCTCAAACAGATGAGGCCACTCTTGTCTCATCTTATCTTCTACCTCCCAGGTAGCTTCCTCACGACCATGCTTGCTGAATTGGACCATCACCAACGGAATAACCTTATTCCTCAACTGCTTTTCCTTTCTATCCAGAATCTGCACTGGATATTCCACATAGCTCAAGGTAGAATCCAACTCAACTTCATCAGTCCTCAACATATGGGATGGATCTGGATCATATTTTATTAACATTGAAACATGAAACACATCATGCATCGCTGCTAACTCATCAGGCAGCCTTAATCTATAAGCCAACTATCCAATCCTCTCAAAAATCTCAAAGAGAACAACGAATCTAGGAGCCAATATTACCCTTTAGTCTGAATCTCATCACACTCTTGAAAGGAGAAACCTTGAGAAACACTCGATCACGAACTTCGAATTCTAGAGGTCGGCATCTTCTGTTAGCATAGCTAACATGTCGATCTTGAGCAGCTTTCATCCTACTCCGAATAAACTCAATATGATCCTTCATGTGCTGCACAAACTCAAGAGTAGACAACTGCTTCTCACCAATCTCTTCCCAGCAGATCGGTGATCTACACTTGCGACCATATAAAGCCTCAAAAGGGGCCATCCCAATAGTCACTTGGTAGCTGTTGTTATAAGAAAATTCAACTAAGGACAAAGAATCGTGCCAACCACCGCTGAAATCCAAAACAAATGCTCGCAGCATATCCTCTAAAATCTGAATGGTCCTCTCAGATTGACCATATGTCTGTGGGTGATAGGCTGTACTCATAGCCAATCTCGAACCCATCATTGTCTGCAAGCTCTTCCAGAATCAGGAAGTAAACCTTGGATCTATATCAGACAATATCAAAACTGGAACTCCATGCAATCTCACCACATGGTCAATGTACAGTCGCGCCATTTTCTTCATCGAACACCTCACATCATAGGGAATGAAATGGGCTGACTTCGAGAGTCTATCAACAACAACCCAAACAGCATCACATCCCCTACTCGATCGAGGAAAATGAGTCACAAAATCCATGGCGATGTGCTCCCAGTTCCACTGAGGCACATCCAAACTCTACAGAAATCCACCAGGTCTCATCCTCTCAGCCTTGACCTGCTGGCAATTCAAACAACGAGCTACAAATCCAGAGATGTCATTCCTCATGCCTTCTCACCAATAGTGAGACTTCAAAGCATGATACATCTTTCTCTCGCCCGGATGCACACTGTATCGACTACAATGAGCTTCATTCAAGATGGCTTCCTTAAAATCAATCAAATTCGGAACCACCAATCTACCTTGAAATCTCAAGCATCCATCAGAAGCAACAGAAAAATCCACAGACTGACCATTCTGAGCCTTAATCTTCAACTCATGCACATACGGATCAGTCCTCTGCGCTGCTCTAATGTCTGATACAATCTGTGGCTCAACCTGAAAATAATAAACCACGAAATACTGATCACTCGGCTGAAAACGCCACCCAGAAGTCCCCAAATTCTCATGGACTTTGGATATACTCATCGACGTCAACATCGTCGGTTGGGCTTTCCTACTCAAAGCATCGGCCAATAAATTCATTCGCCCAGGCTGATACTGAATCTCACACTAAAAATCCTTCAGCAACTCCATCCAGCGTGGCTCAACCTGAAAATAATAAACCACGAAATACTGATCACTCGGCTGAAAACGCCACCCAGAAGTCCCCAAATTCTCATGGACTTTGGATATACTCATCGACGTCAACATCGTCGGTTGGGCTTTCCTACTCAAAGCATCGGCCAATAAATTCATTCGCCCAGGCTGATACTGAATCTCACACTAAAAATCCTTCAGCAACTCCATCCAGCGGTGTTGCCTCATATTCAAATCTGACTGCGTAAAGATATACTTCAAACTCTTGTGGTCGGTGTACACCACAAATTGTTCAACATACAAATAGTGACGCCAAATCTTCAAGGCAAACACTATCGCAGCCAACTCAAGATCATGAACGGGGTATCTCGTCTCATGGGGCTTCAACTGTCGAGATGCATACGCAATCACATACCCGTTCTGCATCAACACGCATCCTAAACAACTAAGAGAAGCATCAGAGCAAACTACAAAACCTCCAGAACCAGAAGGCAAAGGCAACACAGGAGCAGTAGTCAACTTCTCATTAAGCAACTGGAAACTAGACTCACATTCATCGGTCCAAACAAACTTCCTATCCTTCTGGGTCAACTGAGTCATCGGCCTAGCTATCGAAGAAAACTTCTCAATAAAACGCCTATAATAGCCAGCCAAACCCAAGAAACTACGGATCTCTGAAACACTCCTAGGTCGCTCCCGGTTAAGAACTACTTCGACCTTACTCGGATCCACGGAAATTCCTTGCGCTGAAATAACATGATCCAAAAAGGCAACTCTATCCAGCCACAATTCACACTTGCTGAACTTCGCATACAGCTGTGAGTCTCTCAGTTTCTGCAAAACCAATCTCAAGTGCTCTTTATGCTCTCTGAAGATCCTCGAATACACCAGGATGTCATCTATGAAGACAATCACAAAAAGATCGATATACTCACTGAAGACACGATTCATCAAATCCATGAAGACAGCAGGAGCATTCGTCAATCCAAATGGCATCACCAAAAACTCATAATGCCCCTATCTAGTCCTGAATGCCGTCTTCGCCATATCAACGTCCCTGATCCGCAACTGATGATAACCAGACCACAGATCAATCTTAGAGTATACAGCAGATCCCTGCAACTGGTCAAATAAGTCATCAATCCTCGGCAACGGATACTTGTTCTTAATCATCGCTTTGTTCAACTGCCAAAAATCTACACACATCCTCATAGATCCATCCTTCTTCTTCACAAAAAGAATCGGAGCTCCCCAGTGCGACATACTCGGTCTATTGAAGCCCTTCTCTAACAGATCACGCAACTGCTCTTTGAGTTCCTTCAACTCAGCTGGCGCCAACCGATACAGAGCTCTAGAAATCGGGGCTGTTCCTGGCACCAACTCTATGCTGAAATCAATCTCTCGTCTCGGAGGGAATCCAAGAATCTCATTCGGAAACACATCAGGAAACTCTCGAGCAATCAGAACATCGCTCAACTCTACCCGTGATACTTGGGAAACATCCAAGGCATAGATCACAAACCCTGAATTCTCTAGAGACAACAAACTAAACATCTCCATGGCAGACACAAAAGGAATCTTAGGTCGCGAATCAGCACCATAGAAATCCCATTTCTCTCCAAACTCAGGCCTAAATCTCACTACACCATGGAAACAATCCACCGTCGCTCTATAACTGGACAACGCGTCCATTCCCAAAATACAATCAAAATATATAATCTCCAGGACAATCAAATTGGTCACACTAACACATGCTCATCAAACCTAAGAAAACAATCCAACACCACCTCACGGGACAACAAACTCACACCCGCAGGGGTAGATACAGAGAAAACATCACACAGTGGGGAGGAACTCAACCCACACTCATACACAAACAACTCAGAAATAAAGGAGTGTGATGCTCCAGTATCAAACAAAACTCGTGCAGGAAAATCAAAGATAGCACAAGTACCTGCAATAATCCTCTCAGGCATATCAGCAACTTGCTCACTCGTCAAGGCATTCACCTGAGCCTACTGTGGTCCCAAAAACTGAGGTCTCGAAGGTCCACCAAACCTAGACGGTTCACGGGGTTGGAAAACTGATCGTTGGGACTGATCAAAAGGTTGCGGTCTCTGCGAATAACCACTAGCTGAACCTTGTTGCGACTGACTCACTGACTGTCCTCCAGCCGGACACACTCGAGCAAAATGTCCAGGCTACCCACAGTTATGACAAAGGCCCTGAACTCCACGACACTGCGATGTCATATGACGACCTCCAAACTGTCCACAAGTCACTCCTCCTCCGGAGCCACTGCCACCAGAACTCACTGAACCAGAAGAAATCGAGTTCGAACGCTTCTTAAACTGTTTCCCTCGAGGCTTGAACCTCTGATGATTCGATTGTTGCGGCACTTGAGGAGGTTGGAAAGAAGGCATCACTTCCGGCACAGGTTGAAAACTACGTCCATCAGACTCTCCTCAATATCCACTGCTCTATCCACAGCCTCAGCATACGTCGCAGGGGAACCAGCTAACACCATACGGAACAACTCGGGCCTCAATGTTAGGGATCCGGATCCGCCCCCCGGCTAGGCAGCGGAAGAACAAGAAACAGGTGCCGGGAGGCGATCAATATGAAAAACAGACAATTCTGTAATCGTCATACATAGGGCGTTTTAGCATGTTACCTCGCTGGCACTTGTGCCTGGCTCCAACCGGTATTACAATAATCCGGCTCTTCTCGGTAGATTGCGGTAGTTTACGCCAATCCGGTCCACGACCAGATCCGAGACTCCTTCGTCAGGCTGCACTAGAAGCGCTGACGAGATCAGCACGAACGAATTCTCCTCGTCGAGTTGGCCGGAAACTATTTTTCCGGCGAAGACGGCGGCGGCGGCGACGGCGCGTGGAGGCGACGGCGGCGGCGGCTTTTGAGAGGAGGGAGGCGGCGTGTTGGTGCTTAGGGTTTTAAGAGTTGTATGTTAATTATGTTTATGAAGTCTAATAATCACAATTAAATAGAGTGTTGGACTTGGACCGGCCCAACGGGCCCGGGTCCAACAATGAACATTCAGTTCATTTCCAACACCGAGACTTCATCATAACTCTGATCGCCGATCAGATCGGACCGATCGACTCAGTTTCCAAAACTGAATAATATGATCTGAAAAACCATTTTTCAGAACCCCAGTGCAAAAAGACCGTTTTGCCCCTCAACAGCGGGAAACCCCGGTTTGACCCCTGTTGATTTTCAGGAAGTCGCACTCCCCAAAATCCTCTTCTCGTGCTCAACACATTGAGCTAAGTATCCGTGTGGGAATCTCGAATCTAGTACTTGTGTGACCCTCAATGGTTCAGGGATACAGCCAGCCGTGGGCCCACAACCATTGTGGCTCCGGAATCACAATTCCGGACCTGCCCAACGGATCATGGTAAAGCATCTAGCAACATCGCCCCATGATCCCCTAGGTATCACTGATAGTGCCTGCAAGAACCAGTCGGTCGTGGTTAGCGTACAGTACGGTCCTTTCAATCCATATATCCCGATCAGATCAACGACCATTGGTAAATCGAGAGTCGCTATAGATAGCTATGCATACATCTTGGAGATCAGAATAGTGACATCGCGAGTGTAACTAGGTAAACACATTTACCTAAAACACTTCACTTCTACTGGCCAGAGATTTATACACTATTATCCCCTCAGATAGCATAGGATATCCA
>KV017325.1:145491-157948 GCA_001598015.1 Dorcoceras hygrometricum
CTAGCTGACTGATTTCTTTTGACAGCCTCATGCATTCATAGCATTGAATTGTAGCATGTTGCCTGTTTATTTGCTTTGATAGCTCTTCGTACTGAGGCTTGACCTCGTACTTGTTTCCTGCTTTTGTTTTGTTTGGGTCTGTGTTGCCCATTTGCAGGAGCACTAGGTAATCAATCTGGACCGAGTGGAAGTTCAGCTGGTCGATCCCCGCGTCCCTGAGTCCCAGTCTATATATGATATGTATTGAACCGGGGGATGCCCCGTGTTATCATGTATTGGGGATTTATTTTGGATTGATATACTTGTTGTGTTGGAAATTGAATCAACTCGTATTTTATTATCGCTATTTTGAATGTATGAATTGAAGTTCAGGCCCATAGTATTTCGAAGAATTTTTAAGCCCTGATTTTAAGCTTCCGTGTTTATGCGCTTAATATGTGTTAATTGTTAGTAATTAGCACGGGGCCTGACAGTATTGCTTACACTTATTCATACTGAGCCTAACTTCCTTTGATACCGAATAATCACTGAGTCGGGGTTTGCCGGCTGAGTCATCGTGCTTTGGAATTTGATAGAATCACCGAGTCATGATTGGCCGGCTGAGTCGTCGTGCCTAAGAATCCAAACGCTTTCACTGAGTCGTGATTGCCAGCTGAGTCGCTGAGTTTTGGATTCCGATGATTTCTAAGATTGGACTTTCCAGCTGAGTCGTTGGCCTTGATTCCCGATGTTTCTTGATATCCCTCATGCATTGCACGACATGACATGCTTTATTGCTTTATTGATAGTCGTATGATGATTGCTCTTCGTACTAAGGTTTTGACCTCGTTTGTTTTCCCTTGGGGCTGCTTTGGCCGGATGTTTGGCCATTGCAGGCCTTTGCAGGTAGATCAGCTAGTCAGAGTGTTGAGTCAGCTGGTGGAGTCCCGGGCGTTGAGTGCCCAATTATATATATATGTTGTATCGAGTCATTACCGAGGGATACATTGTGTATTTGTTTTTGTTAATTTGATTGGAGTTGCATGTATGTATTCTTTGTGGATTATTTCTACTGGATCTTGAGTTATAGTCTTTATTTTAGGTATGAACCTATTTTAAATGTTATATTTTTCAGTCAGGCTAAAAGAAAAATTTTATCTACTTATTAAGCTTTCGTGTTTAGAGCACCGGGCTTGACAGAGTACATCATTCAACATATGCGTATACTCAAAATACGGTTTCGAATAAAAGTAACAATACAATACGACACGAAACAAATATATATATACATGCCTCCAACTAAATCATGTCAATATATACACAACCACACAGGGCATTCCCTGGCAATGACTCGATATAGCATAAATATACATAACTGGGAACCCACACCTGGGATTGCAACAGCTGCCTCACTCACGGACCAACTGAACTACCTAAAAAAGGCCTGCAATGGCCAACACACAACCAAATCAGCCCCAAGAGAAACAAACGAGGTTAAACCTCAGTACGAAGAGCAATCAACAACAGTCAATAAAGCATGCAATATAAATGTCGTGCAAATGCATGAAGGATTCCATGGGAGGCCTCGGGGCTCAAGGATTCACTCAACAGCTGGGATCTGGGAATACGACATACACAGAACTGAACCAACAGCTGGAGGAACATAGCTCTTAGAAACAGTATTCGGCTAGCTATCAGAACAGAAGTGTTCACCGAACTGTTAGACAATGGGAGTTACCCGATCGCTCGATCACACACGGTACTAGGCAACAAGCTAGAACCGTTCAACCCGCTGGTGCCCAAGCTCATGAGAGTGTGGGAGCTGCCCAATCCGTCCCATGGCAGCACAATCGAGAGTGTGGGAGCTACCCACTCCGTCTCATAGCAGCACAATCGAGAGTGTGGGAGCTACTCACTCCGTCTCATACCTTCTCAACAACAAGCTACCTGTTATTCGCAGATTAATAACCAACTGCCAACACAGATACGAGCTCAACTCAAAAAATAGCATATGGATACAAAGGAGGAGCCCAATTTACGAAACGGCTAGCAAAATATTACAAGAGCTCGCTAACAGGGTACGGCCAACAACAGATCACAGAGGAGCTCAACAGCGGCAACGTCTAGCCAAAATTTCACAAAGGGGCATAGGCTCAACTCATAGAATAGCACGCAGATCACAAGGATATGCTATGCAGATGCATTACAGACTCAACAACGAAAGGAAACAAGGCATAGGTTCTCACAGCAGTCTGCTAGCAACGGATCACAAGGAACAGAGCGTAACACATGCCATGCTTGTATACATAGAAACAGCTCGCAAGATAACATACAACAGAACAGATGCAAGCAGTAACATAGAATCAACATCATACACGCTGCTCAACAACAACACGCTCATTTATACACAAGCCTATCTCAAAGTTCTAAATATAAGCTCACATCTGTACCTACTCAAGTCTTACCAACTGCCTCACAAGCTCACGGTAATACAGAGCTCACACCAGCTCAGCACAGACCAATCATGCTACTAGGAGAGACAACGAACAGTACGCACTCCTCGGCTTCGTGCTTTCTCCTCCGACCACCTCCGGCCTCAATATCGGTAAGTAAATGATGGGTTTGGAACGTGATTTCCAACGGTACCTCTCTTGATCAAAACCGGTTGGCCAAGCTCCGACGATCGGGAAAACAAAGGGTACGCGTGAAAAGTACCCACAAGGGTTTCGGGAGAGATAGCTTCTCGAGTATGCTGGAGGAGATAGATATTTTCGGTAAAGAATGACTAAGTAACGGGTCAACGTCCTATATATATACTACCAAGCTCCAGATCTGGTCTCCAGTACCTTCCATCAGCTAAGACCTCAGCTGCTCCAGCTTAGGCACTTTCACACACCAGATCATGCGTCCTTCCAGACCACGCACTCAGCTCAGGTTGAACTCCTACCAGCTCGCACAGTACCCAGCCCAGCTTGGAGCTAAGGGACCAGATCTCATGTCCAGCACAGCTCACGCTCTCAATAGCTTACATCCTCACAACTCCGATCAGATTACGCACTCCGACCAGTTTAGGGGATGGGGATAGTATCCCTCGGGAGCTTCCAGAATACGCTAAGGGATGCTTGTCTAAAATTAACTAAGTATGGGTCACGAGGGCTATATATATACACACGTTCAACATACCACAGATACAGTGCCCACTAGACCAGCTCTGGCCTCCACGCTGTACTCAGCCCAGCGTACAGCTCAGCACGCAAATGCTACCAGCTCTCACATCCAACAGCTCACGTACAAACAGATCACGCTCCTAGCAGATAACAGCTACCGTGATACCAGATCACACGTACACAGCAGCAAAGGTTCTCAACAGATTACGCCTGCATCAGCTCACAGCTACTATGGTAGTAACAGATTATAGCCCAGACCAGTTTACGCACTGGTCAGCTCATGGAAGGGCAACAGCTCTCGTGGAACCTGCTCTCCACTATCAGCTTCTGCCTAAGCTGTTCTATCCAGTAGCACAGTGCAATGGTCCTAATATAGCTACTCAGCTCTGAATGCTGCAAACTCAAAAACTGAATCCAGCTCAGGCTGTGCTACTCCTCGACTAACAGCTTAGAGCTGCTACATTGCCAGCTCGCACCAACGTCATTGCCCAAACTCAATATCACCCAGCTTGGAGGAACTCATATCAGCTCGCATCCTCTCTGTCAGCTCAGGATACTCTATTTAGCTGTCATCACCCAAAAATGTTCGCCAAGCGCTACAGAAACAGCGTATACCTAGAACAGCTAACGCCTGCTGCTCCCTGCTACACGATACTCCAAAGTTGTCGATGGCTCACGGGCACAACACGGTCTTTACCTGGTAGCTTGCGCCTAATCTGGTCCATATCTAACAGCTCTTGATTCAATACATCGAATCAGCTTTTGAGACCACGCCAGATTACCTCTACTATGCTACGTTACACCTCTCAGAATGGTTTACTTGTAAGTTGTTCACCCCAAACAGCTCGCGACAGGAATCCTTGAAACGTCCAACTATCCAGCTCAGGTGTTCCTTCCAGACCAGCTTGCTCTCAAGAAGCAAAACTCCCAAAGCCGGTCACTCCTGTGCTATTATCTACCAACAGCTTACTATAGGAGGACCTGTCCCATGCTCATTCGCAGCATAACAGCTTGAAGCTGCTCCAAAGAATAATTCGAAGCACACCAGCTCACAGTTGCTCCCTAAATCGACCAGCTCACTCTCAACAAAGTAATCCAGCTCGGAGTCTAGTTCGAACCCGATCTGGTCGATGTTAGAACCCGATTAATTATCCTAATTAATCGTTAATCATTCAGGTCTCACATAGCCAACACCAAACTGTTATAGACTCTCAATCTGCAGATACAAACGAACACTTAGAGCTTCCTAAGCTTGGCAAGCTCTTACACACTCTATTTTTGATCTACAATTAATAATAACACTACAGAGTGTTTTTAGAAAAGAAAAATGTGACCCAGTGAGTTAATAACAATAATCAGTGTGTGTCACTCTATGTAAACTGGTTCGTAAATATCATAAGCTGGTTTGTGTAAAGCTTTTAATCATAACTTCATAAATTCTATATCTCAGTCACTTGGGTAACTTCTTCACGCAACATCTTGAAATCTATTTATACCATTATTCTCCAACGATCATTAATTGAGCTAGTAGACAGAATCCTCTTTCTTCCAGGACAAAGGTACTACGCAATAAATGCTTCAATAAATTCTTCTCCTGAGGATTGTGTCTGCAGAACCCAGTTGCTTTTTAACAAAAAATGGAAACCTTCGACTGTCTTAGAATCTCACTATGCATTATGCTATAACTGGTTCTGATCCTCATAAATGTTCGTATAAGTTGGCTCTTGGCTCTTCTGATAATCTTTGGAGCGTGGCTTGTAGATGACTTGTCAATATGAAGCTCTAATATGAAAACTGCGAAAGCTGGGAGCTGAAAGCTGAATGCAAGATCTAAACTATGCTAAGAGCTGACTTTGGTCTAAGCTGTTTGCTCTTCTTCGAAGCTGCATTCTGAACTCTTAAGCTCTGATCTTATCTGTGACGCTCTAAGTTGATCGATTTTCTCTAAGCTGATCACTGACGCTCTAAGCTGAAAGCTGATAAGCTCTGATATGATAAACTATGCTATGAGCTGAAATACGCATCTCATCTGATATAAGCTTCTGAACTGACCTATGCGGCGCTTGAGGTGTATTCTTCTCTAAAGTGATTATTGTGCTCTGCTCTGAAATACTTCTTCCAAACTGATATCCGTTCTAAGATGTTTTCCCATGATCTGATCTTATAAGAAGACTTGATCTGTTCTGATCTGTTTGGTTCGGGTTATTGTATTTGTTATCACCAAAACTTGGTAAATTTTATTATTAAAAATTTCTTCCTTTTTGGTGATGACAAAACTTAGCAGCTTATAATTATTTGAGAACAATAAAATTCTCTTTTATATCAATGAAAAAATTGGCTAAGTACAAGAACTTGAAATATAAGATCTGAGCCTCAAAAACTAAAAACATCTTTTTCTAAAACCATCTGTGTCCTTTTTCGCTGCTGCTATATTCTTTTTTACTGCTGCCATTGCTTTCCCCCTTTTTGGAATCACCAGCCATTGTAAGATGAACAATAATTTCTACGAGCTGAGAGCCGAAGGAAGTGAGGCTCGAATTAACTTATGATGATGATTTCTGAACCTCATCCAGTAGCACCTGTCTTTTCGAAGGTCGTCTTAGTGTTGTATCCTGGTGTGGAAGAACAAATAAGCAGATAGTGTGAGACCTAGAATTATTAATTACGATTGATTGTTGGAATTGATCGGTTGTTTAGAGATTTTGTGGTTTAGAATCTCTGTTTCGATGTGGAGTTGTAGTTTTTGGGTCGATTTCCCTCCTTAGAGAAATTCTGGAGATTTTCGTAATTTTGGGTTTAGAGGTATCTGCTGGTAGCAGATTTGATGACGTCATGCTACATGTTGGCATCGAAGTCGCTGACGTAAGCTTTGCTGTTGGTTTTTTAGTGCGTTTTGTATCGCGGGGGATTGATACGCCGTCGTATTGGTGTTGACAAGGTCTGTCAGCAGATGGTGTTGTTAGCGTAACGTTGTGCGAGATCTGGCGACAGCAACGCTTGTGTGGATTTCAGCAGGAGCGCGCTATAGGATTTCGAAACGGTGACGTTTTGGGAAGCAACGGCTGATTTATATCTGTCAGCAGATAGTTCCTGTAGCGGGTATAAGACGTCGTCGTTTGGGTTAGTGGAGGCGACGTCGTTTTGAGGACCCAGTCGTTGGTTTGTTTTGGTTGTAGCGCCCAGCTGCTGGAAGATAGGATGACGTATCCTATGCGACGCCGTTTCATTTAGTTGAAACGCTGCGTTTTGGTATTGCGTTATTCCAACTAGTCGATGGTTTTTGTGACCTGCTGATGGCAGATATGCTGACGTGCGCTATGCGACGTCGTTTGGGTTAGTTGCGGCGACGCCGTTTTGATTTGTATTAGAGGGCCTTTGCTATCGTTGCTGCTGGCAGCAGGAGGTTGTTTGTTGAGGAGAATGCGTCGACTGATTTTGTCGGTGGATTGTTTTTGAAGAATTCAGCAGTTGTGGGAATTATATAAGGAAGACTTGGTCTTCTAATTGTGATATCAGTTCCCATACTTAGAAAATTTCCAGCCTTTCGTTCTCTGTTTCTCGAACCCTCGACTACTTTTCACTGTGAGTTTCTCCGGTAGATTCCCGTCGATTCCGGCCACCATTTTTCACATTCGAGGTAGAGTTGGACTCCTCTTTGAAAGCTCTTTCATCTCGTACCCATTTTGGAAGCTATAGTTGGCTGGATTGAAAGCTCGAAGCTGCTATTTTCTTTCGTGCGTTTCGTAGTTGCAGGTAGATTTTCGATTTAACTTTGAAATCTTGTTCCCAGCCTTGGATTAAGCTTCCTGTTGAGTTGTTTGGGTAGTATTGAGCGTTGGTTATAGGTATGAGATTCTGGCCGTGAGTTTTTGTGGGATGCCGTGAGATTTGTAACATTTCTCTGAAATTTGTGTACCGTGTATTTTGGCAGATTTGTGCAGGCCGTGACTTGATACGTCCTTTGAGGAAATTAAGGTACGGGTTGAGCTTGTAAATGCAGCGTAGGCATGGCTTGGATAAAATGGTAGTTGCTGGTCTGTTGGCTGTCGTGTGTTGATGCTTTGTGAGGCACTGTTTTTATGAGATGGCTGTGTTTATTGTGTTGTGCATTGGCTGTTGTGCATATGATTATGCTTGTTATTGTCCAGCATGTTGCATACACATATTAGCATCTCATTTCAGCTTTTTGAAGCCATTGCTTCGTTGTTCTTGCTCTGTTTCTTACCAGGATGCGAGAGCGAGCGGCAATACCTCACTCTCATCTCCCTGATGGGTTATGTTAGCCCCTATGCGCCGAGTTGTTAACTACCACAGTTCATAGGTTGAGCAACCGTAGGTCGAGTTGTTTGATGCATCTGGTATTCGGGTGTTGTGTCCCGGCGAGTGGCTCATTACCATACTTGGAACACACCTAGTGGCCACCGTTGTTGCAGATTCAGTTGAGCTGTGCATTGAGTTCCTTGACTTTCCTTTTGATTGGAGTCATTCGTTGTTGTCCAGCATCCCATGCATAGCATCTGCATTTTATTCTTGCTGTTTACTGCTGATTTATAGTTGCTCTCCGTACTGGGGTTTGACCCCATGTCCCTCTGGGGCTTGGTTTGTTTGTTGCCTGTTGTGTTGTCCAGGTCATACAGCTGGTCGAGGAGGTAACCCAGCTGGCGGTGCCCTAGGAGGTGGTTGAGTGTCCCAGTAGCGTATAGCATATATGTATGTATCATTCTAGTAGCCGGGGAGATGCCCTGTGCTTCGTTGTTGTATTCTGATGAGGAGTCTGATACTTTTATTTGTATTGATGCTATACTTGTTGCTGTTGGTTTGTAAACTGGGAACTTATTTTGAGTATCGTTCTATTTTAAATTATATGTTTTAAACCGTCGGGCCTATAAGCAAAAATTTTACCCACTTTTGTTAAGCTTCCGCATGTGTTTGGGTTTTTACTCTGTTGTGAGCACGATGCCTGACATTTTTGGTATCAGAGCTTAAGCTGGGATAAGCTCAATTTATTTGATCACACTTGAGTCTAGGCACAGTGTTGTGTGTTGCATGTGCTTGACTTATGTGACTATGTGATGCATATTTGTGTTATATTCTTTCTATGCTGTATCTGTTCTGTTTTTCCTTATCCTGTTAATGTTGTGGATCCGGATCCGCTCCCCGGCGAGGCAGCGGAAGAACAAAGAAATACAGCCGGGAGATGATCAATACGAAGAAATCAATATCAATTATCGACATACATAGGGGGTTCAAAACCACTACCTTGCTGGCACTTGTGCCTGGCTCCAACCGTAGTTACAATAACGTCGGCTCTTCTCGGTAGATTGCGGTAGATATCGCCAATCCGCTCCACGACCAGAACCGAGACTCCTTCGTCAGCCTGCACTAGAAGCACCGACGAATTCTGCACGAACGGATTCTCCTCGTCGAATCGGCCGGAACGAATTTCGGCGACTCGAGGCGGCGGCGGCGGCGTGTGTAGAGAGTCCGAACGAGGGTAGTTCGATAGATTACCAGGTCACTATCTATCTGCATGCTCAGAACATCACAATGTTCCCTGCCAATGAAACATGGTACTTCGCATCGCATATACTAGTCTCGAACTCGGGCGGCCTTATCCTCATTTTGACGGCCCCATCGACTAGGAACATGTTCAGATACACAGCGACTATTAGATGTGTTTCATGATAGCCGTCATACCCACTATCACATCTAACATACACTTAGGTGTATTCTAGGTCTTTACTCAACGCAATTGTAAATCATTACACACATAATGAAAGTAAAGAACGCCATATAAATAAATGCGAATATCATATATAAAGACTGTTTCATACAAGAGTCTATAAACCCACACGCCACAAGTTGGCTAGTTGGGCATCTACTCTAACAGTTAAGTGTATTTTAGATGCCGCCTAGACGTCGTGGTAGAGGTAGGGGGCAGTTCCAGGAGTCAGGAGGTCAGAACGAGGATCAGTATAGTGCTCCTAGTCATACTCATGGGAGTAGCGAAGAAGGGGAAGCTGAGGCTCCGCCGGATCCGATGGAGAGAATGGATGTTGTTATAGCTCGTTTTTAGAGGATGAACCCTCCTGTCTTTAATGGCGATGAGTCGAGAGATGATGCTGATTCGTGGCTCCATAACGTCATTCATCTTTTTGATAGGGCTCAGTATGACGATGAACTCTGGTTGAGGTTAGCGACCTTGTTGTTGAGGAAGGCCGCAGAGCGCTGGTGGCGAGGCGCGTCTAGTACCTTAGTGGAGACTGGAGTTGGTATCACTTGGGACAGTTTCTGTGAGACCTTCAGGCAGGAGTATATCCCCGATTCGTATGTGGCTGCCCGTGAGCGGGAGTTTGAGTTTTTGGAGTAGGGCTCGATGACTGTGCGCGAGTATGCTCGCAAGTTTTCTGTGTTGTTGGCTTATGTTCCGCATGTTGCTGGCCGGGAGAGGGCCAAGAGTACCAGATTTGTGGAGGGCTTGAATGAAGAGTTGTACCAGAGTGTTTTGACGAGCAAGCACAAATCGTATGCTGAGGCCGTTGATAGTGCTATCAACATTGAGGAGGGCATGAGGAGCCGTCGTACGCGTAGAGCACAGGTAGCGCAGGCATTGTAGGGTGGTAGACCTGTTGGTTAGGGAGCTCAGTCGTCTCAGAGTTCTCAGTCCGCTCATTATCCCCAGCAGCAGCAGCAGGTGGCTCAGAAGCCCGGCCGCCAGAGGTTTCGACCCCACGGTCAGCAATTCAAGAAAAAAGTCTGGTTCAGGGTATTCCGGTTCAGGCAGCTCGAGTAGCAGCGGTTCTCGGGCGGAGTTGTTCTCAGTAGTTTCAGCAGCCCCGTTTGGGTGAGACTCCATTTAGACCGTTTCAGCAGCCTGGCCCTTCACGCTTTGGGCAGTCGTCTCAGCCTTTCTTCCCAGGACCCCAGCATGCTCAGGTTAATGCTATCACGAGGGATCAGGCCGAGGAGACACCGAGCCGGGTGATTGGAGGTACATGTCTTGTCTTTGACTTTCCTGCTCGTGTGTTGTTTGACACCGATGCATGTCGTTTATTTCTGATTCGTTTGTTGTTGAGCATGGTCTGTGTACCGTCCCTTTGTGTGATGCCGTGTCTGTTTCTACCCCTGGTGGTGTGAGCCTGTTCTCCCAGGAGGTTTTGTTGGATGGTGTGTTGCGGTTTGGTGAGCATGTCTTGTTAGCGAACTTGATCCGTTTGATGCTTTGAAATTTCGATTGCATAGTTGGGATGGATGTGTTGTCCAACTATAGGGCCTCCGTGGACTGTTTCCATGGAATTGTGCGCTTTAGGCCTTTGTCTGGCGAGAAGTGGGACTTCTATGGCCAGGATTCGCGATCGAAGATTCCGTTGGTTTCCGCGATGGAGATGTTTATCTTGTTGTCTTTGGGGAATGCTGGCTTTATGATCTATGCTTTGGATGCGTCTTCTTCTTCCAGTGTTCAGCCTAGTGACGTTCCCGTGGTGCGACACTTCCCCGACGTGTTTCCGGAGGAGATTCCTGGTTTTCCTCCGAGGCGGGAGATAGACTTCAGCATAGAGCTGGTGCCTGGCACAGCTCTAATTTCGCGTTCTCCGTACCGTCTGGCGCCTGCGGAGTTGAGAGAACTCAAGGTACAGTTAGATGATTTGTTGGAGAAAGGTTTTATTCGCCCTAGTATGTCACCGTGGGGAGCGCCCATCTTATTTGTGAAGAAGAAGGATGGCTCAATGCGGATGTGCATTGATTTTCGCCAGTTGAATAAAGCCACTGTCAAGAATAAGTACCCGTTGCCGAGAATCGATGATCTGTTTGATCAGTTGCAGGGTTATACGGTGTATTCTAAGATTGATCTTCATTCCGGGTACCATCAGCTCAGAGTGAGGGAACAAGATGTCGCGAAGACTGCGTTTCGTACGAGGTACGGACATTTTGAGTTTTTGGTGATGCCGTTTGGATTGACAAACGCGCCTGCAGTTTTTATGGATCTGATGAACCTGGTTTTTAGAGAGTTCATAGACCAGTTTGTGATTGTGTTTATTGACGACATCTTGGTTTACTCGAAGACTCCGAGGGAACACAAGGAGCACTTGGAAATGGTTCTGCAGAGGTTGAGAGAGCAGCAGTTGTATGCGAAGTTTTCCAAGTGCGAGTTTTGGTTAGATCGCGTGGTATTTCTGGGTCATGTCATTTTAGCGGATGGCATTTCTGTGGATCCCAGTAAATTGGATGCTGTTTTGAACTGGGAGCGATCAAGAAATGTGTCTGAGATTCGCAGTTTCTTGGGTCTGGCTGGCTATTATCGTCGCTTCATTGAGGGATTCTCTAGTATAGCGAAGCCGATGACCCAATTGACCCAGAAGGATAGGCGGTTTGTTTGGACTGAGCAGTGTGAGAATGCGTTTCAACTGCTTAAGGAAAAGTTGACTACTGCACCTGTGTTGGCTCTCCCGTCCGGTTCAGGTGGATTTGTGGTTTGTTCTGACGCTTCGCTTAATGGATTGGGTTGTGTATTGATGCAGAATGGTCGAGTCATTGTGTATGCCTCACGGCAGTTGAAACCGCACGAGACTCGTTACCCTGTCCATGATTTGGAGTTAGCAGCGGTGGTCTTTGCGTTAAAGATCTGGCGTCACTACCTGTATGGCGAGCAGTTTGTGGTGTACTCCGACCACAAAAGTTTGCAGTACTTGTTTTCGCAGCCTGACTTGAACATGAGACAGCGCCGGTGGATGGAGTTGTTAAAGGACTTTGACTGTGAGATTAAATACCAGCCTGGGAATTCGAACGTAGTGGCCGATGCGTTGAGCAGGAAGGCGAGTGAGATGCTGGCTTCGTTGTACATCTCTAAGGATCAAGAGCATCTCAACACTACGGGTTGGAGATTCTACCCGGCTGAGGATTGTGTGATGGTTTCATCGTTCCAAGTGGAACCGCAGATTGTTTCCAGTATTCGAGCAGCTCAAAGGACCGATCCGTCTATCCACGAATTGAAGTTGAAATTCAGGGCTGGCGAACATGAGGACTATTCCGTCTCGTCCGATGGATGCTTGAGGTTTCGTGGTAGGTTGGTTATGCCAAACCTCATTGATTTGAAGGAGGAGATCCTTCGTGAGGCGCATTGCAGCAGACATAGTGTTCATCCTGGTTCACGGAAGATGTACCATGCTTTGAAGCCGCACTTTTGGTGGGCTGGCCTGAAGTAGTGACGTTGTTGGTTTTGTCGCTCGTTGTTTAAACTGCCAGATGGTAAAGGCCGAAAGGATGAGACCTGGTGGTCTGTTGCAGAGTTTAGAGGTGCCCCAATGGAATTG
>KV017325.1:178762-192079 GCA_001598015.1 Dorcoceras hygrometricum
AACATAAAAACAGAATTGAATATATGCTTTCTATTGAGTGAGCAAGAAACAGAGTTTACTTGCCTGGTATCTTTAACACAAGAACAGCAGAAAATTCAATATACTTCTTGCGCACCGCCTGTTTCCTCTAAAACACTTTGAAAGTATTTTGGTTCGGCTTCTCTAAGAGCGAGCACCGCTTAATATGATTTGATTTGAAAGTAATGATGCATGAAGCAGCTTAAGATCCTATTTATATGATTTACCATGACTAAGGAAAACAAACACGTTATTTCAATATGCAAAACTCTTAAGAAAGCGGTGCTCTGTTTTTCAAAACAAAAGATGTGCATGGAAACCGAGAATTTTAGTTAAAATAGAGGATCCATTTGGTTCGTAGAAGTTACTAAACATCTATGGTACTTGTATTCTAGCATTTGAATATCAATCCATAATAATATAAAGATTGATCATAACATAGACTAAAATATTCAAGAATTGAATTGAAATAGCAATGTAATCCCTCAATCTCATATCTTTCTAATTTGTGGACTTCTAAATGAGCTGGTCGTTACATATTCCTTCTAGTTGTCTAAAACCTTGTGCTACCAACCTAGATTTGTTTCCTATAACAATCCCATCTTCATTTAGTTTATTCCTAACGACCCATTTCGTTCCTATTACAGAGTGATAAGATGGCCTAGGAACTAGTTTCCAAACCTCATTTCTTTAAAATTGATTAAGTTCCTCCTGCATTGCTTCTACCCAGCTCAGATCTACTCAGGCCTCATCAGTCAGCTTAGATTCTATATGAAATATGAATATTGAATTAAAATATTCATGCACAAGCTGGCCTCGTGTGCGAACTGGTGAAGCGATGTTACCTATGACCTACTCAGGTGGGTGATTTCTATGCCACCAAAGATCAGGTCCAAAGGGATTTGCTTTGAGTTGAGCATTGACGCCTGCGTTCTGAACTGGTTCAGCTTGGGCGATAGCGCCGATCCGTTTGAGTCATCAGCTCATGCATGTTCTCCATCATCTTGCACGTAGTGTAAAGCGGCACCATCAGCTGGCACACCTATTTCTTGCTGGTCCTGCACTGGGTCAACATTAGTCAAATTAATGACTTCGATGTTACCTAGGACATCAGCTTGCGCAACAGTTCGAATATCTACGTTGTTAACTGGTGTGCCCAGTGCGTGCTGATCATCAACTTGGTTTCTGATATGTTCCTCATTGTCACTTGATTCATCTAAGTAGGTTGATCCAGATGAGTGCACAAGTCGTTCAAGTTTGCTGATGAATTAGATCAAAATATGGTCTCATCGAACACCACGTGAGCTGATTTTTCTACATTTAGCGTTCTGTTGTTGAAGACGCGATAGGCACTGCTCACAGCTGAGTATCCTAAAAAAATTCCTGCATCATATTTGACATCAAAAGATGTTAGATGATTTTTGCCATTGTTGTGAATGAAGCACCTACATCCGAACATCCAGAATAAGAAATATCAGGTTTCTTGCCATTCCCCAGATCTCATATGGGTTACACCATGATGCTTATTAATCATCGATCTGTTCTGAGTGTGGAAAGTTGTATTAATCGCTTTGGCCCAAAATTTTTTAGAAATGCCTGAATCAGAAATCATAGTTATAGCAGCTTCTTTTAAAGTACGATTTCTATGCTCAACCAACCCGTTCTACTGAGGTGTTCGAGCTGCTGAAAGTGCATGCTTGATTCCAATGTCATCCAGATAAGAGGATGGTTTATAATTTCAAAATTCAGATCCTCTATCACTTCTGATCCGGTTGACACTGCAAGATTTGTCATTTACAAAAGTTTTAAATTTTTATCCATTTTTCGCCTGTTTGATCTTTTGATTTTAAAAATACCACCCATGAAAATTTTGAAAAATCGTCAACAACCACAAGGATGTATTTCATTCCCCGTAAGCTGGTCATGGTAGGACCAAAAAGATCAATGTTTAAAATTCCAAGCTTTGAGAGGTTTTGTTACTGCCTTTATTTTTAAAAGTAGATTTAATATTTTTTTCCAGCTCACAAGCAGAACAAATCTTTTCTTTTGAAATTTTATTTTGGGAAACTAGTAACTAACTAACGCGTACTCAAATTTTCAAGTGTTTGAAATTTAGATGATTCATTCGTTGATGTCATAGCCAGCTCTTAGAAGACTCAGCTACTCTTCAAGTTGCTCAAAATATGGCTGATCTGACCAGTCAACTTTGTAAGTATTCCCCGATCTGTATCCTACTAACATGGTCAGACCATCCGCATTCTGAAACTGTGCATGTGTGTCAGAATAATTACTATCAGATAGCTGACTGATACTGGTTAAATTATAACACAAATTTTCAACCAGAAGAACAGCGTTGACAGTAAAGTTACCATGGGTAAGCTTACCTTTACCCACAGTGTTACCATTTGAATTGTCACCAAATGTGATCTTAGGTCCACTGCATGACTTCAATATGATAACATCTTTGGGTCACCTGTCATGTGCCTCACACATCCACTGTCCAGGTACCATGTAGATTGCTTCAGTCCCGAGATCTATTGTACCTGCAATCACAAGAAACAAAGTTTGGTACCCTTTGATTTCACTATGGTCCAAGTTTTATTAGACCCTTCGAGACCCACACTTGGGATTACCCCTAGTCTACTCAATTCGTTTCTTAATCCAGCACTCCTGTGGTTTTTCAGAAGCAACATATCCTATGCCACAGTATTTACCTTGCCAGTTGGGAGGCTTAGTTGTAATCTGTGACTCATCAGATTTTATCTCAACAAATCGTTCCATACTGGATTTCACAAAATTCATTGGTTGAAATTTAGATTTTTCCAGCTTTGGATGAGTACTTGTCTCTGCTATATTGCTTTCATAACTCTCATATCCCAACCCAGACATATCACTGGGTGGTTAAGAGCTCCTTGTAATTTCTATAGAGATGCAGATTACTTGGTCCATAAACTTATGTTTCAGCTATGCGCTAATTTTCATTCATCATCTCATGAGATCTGCTTCTCAGATCCTCATTCTCAGTCTTTAACTTAATTATAGCAGCCTGTAGATCATCTGAGCTTACAGGTTCAGATTGTAGCACGACTCTCTTTTTCAACTTTGGCTTCCTCGAATGACTGAGAGAGCTTTTTGTACTCTTTGACCGTGTTCGGTGACAAGTTCTTTTGTGTAAATCAATATTGGGGAAATCAATCAGTGTTATTTGTCATAAGACGATGTACTTCTTCTTCACTGTCTCTAGATGAGGATATCTCTGAGCTGGATCCTCCGAATCTGTGTCAGCCCATGAAATTTTGTTCTCTTCAGCGACCAGTACTTTCTCACTCTTATTCTTTCTGTAGAACTTCTTGTCCTTTTTTTCTTTACTGATGCGATCTGGTTGCCTCTTTGTGTCATCTTGGGTCTCTTGCAGTCCTCAGCATAGCGACATATCTGCCATAATTATAACATTTAAAATTAGAAGAGGTAGTAGAATCCTTTTTGATAGAATCAAAAGAGTTGAGTTTAGAATTATTTTTCCGCATGAATTTCCAAACTTATTCACAAAGAGGGATAGTATGTCATTGCTGAGCTCTTCATCTAATTTTCTTGGTGAGCTCTGTTATGGAATGGTTGCGTATAGAGCTTTATGGCTGAGATGTAGACGGTTTTGATTCGCTCTTGTTTCCAGCTCAAACTTGTATGCCTTCATATTAGAAAATAATTCATGAAGCTCCAGCTTGTTGAGGTTCTTTGTCTCCCTCATTTCCATTGTATTTACGCCCCACTCCTTGGGAAGCTCGCTCACGACCTCCAGGGTGAGCTCCCTGTTACTATAGTCTTTTCCAAGGCTGGTGAGCTCGATCGTCAATGAGTTGAACCTCTCATCAAACTTAGTCATAGTCTCTCCGGACTTCATCTTCATTCACTCATACTTCTACTGGGATACTGTAAGCTTGTTCCTTGGTTTTTTCATTGGCCTCGCAGATTTGGATCAACTTCTCCCAGATTTCTTTAGCAGTGGTGAAAGTCTTAATCTTACTGAACATATTCTTGTACAGCATCTTGTAGATAATATCCTTTGCCACGTTGTCAAAATTTTCCTTCTTTTTATCGTCAGAAGACCACTTCAATCTGAGCTTCTCAACAATGCTGAACCAGCAGTGATGGCTACAGCTGTATTGGCTTCATAATCTTTATCGGGCTATCAGTTATGAAAATCACATATCATCATCAAGATGAACTTGCATTCTTATCTTCCAATCACCATACTCCTCCTTGGAAAACATAGGAATCTTGTTGTGAGAGATAGAAATATTTAATGATTTCAAATAAAATAACTGTTTAGACACTGAGACAACCGCTCTGAAACCACTTGTTGGCATTAAATAGAGTTAAAATATGAGCTCAGGAGTTCAAAGGAGGAAGGGGGTGTGAATGAAATCCTCTTTATTTTACTAAAACTATTAGATTTACAAGCCTTCGGCTTAACTCAGAGCTGAGTTACCAGCTCGGAGAATCTCAATGTAATCTCTTGTCTCGGGTAACAAAAATATTGTGTGAAAGTAACTCCATTCAGCAGTGAATAGATAATAAACTTAAAGCAATAAAATATAAGACTCAAGAGTTTTTTTTTTGAAGTTCGAAGCTGAAACTCATACGTATGATGTTCTTCCTTATACAGGAAGTATTCCACTATAAGACTTTGATTGTTACAGTGACTGGAAAAACCTAATAACTCCAGCTGCAACTGAGTGAACTCCTAGCCAATAGCAAACTGTTATAGACTCTCTATCTGTAAATACAAACGTTAAACACTTTGATCTGACTAAGCTTGGAAAGCTCTTACACACTCTGTTTTTTATCTACAATGAAATAATAACACTACAGAGTGTTTTTAAAATAGAAAATGTGACACAGTGAGTTGATAAAAATATGCAGTGTGTGTCACTCCGTGTAAACTGGTTCATAAATATCGTAAGCTGGTTCGTGTAAAGCTTTTAGTCGTAACTTCGTAAATTCTATATCTCAATCGCTTGGGTAACTTCTTCACTCGGCATCTTGAAATCTATGTATACCCTTCTTCTCCAACGTTCATTAATTGAGCCAGTGGACACCGCAGGTCGGGGTGGGGTGGGGCAGGGCTGGTCGGTTCGTTTGACAGTAATAATATATATATATATATGCACCTGAGTGACGTGGTACTTCCTGGTGTTGTCACGTCACCCAGGTGCCCACAAGGTGCCCACAACAGGTGCCCACAGTATCATTTCCTTATATATATATATATATATATATGTGTGTGTGTGTGTGTGTGTGTGTGTGTGTGTGTATATATGTGTGTGTGTGTGTGTGAGGTGTGACAGGGGATTTCATGTTGCTTTATAAACAATTTCAGATACAAAATTTATTGGACGATAGTGATTATACATTTTCAAAAATTATAAATCGAGCACATGAACATAAATAAATATGAATCTGAATTCAGAAAGAATAACCTCTTAGATATTCTTGCGTGTACCTTCGAATTGTAGAAGCACAGCCTTCCAGCACGATCCTTCCAATCGACGGCATGTATTGAGAAAAATACTCTATGTTTGGTGAAGACAAAAATCAGCTCAGAGAAAAGAAATTATCTTGGAGCCTAACTGATCAGATCACACCGAAGGCTGTGTACTAGCTACGTAAAGAAGGAGCTTAGTAAAGTTAACTAAGTTTATACTATAAGTTCAGATAGTAAACTTATGCAGTACAGAGGAAGATAGAACAGCTCAGAGCTTAGAAGTTCAGATCAGGTCGAAGATTGTGAATAGGCTGAGTAAAGACAATTCAGCTCTAAAATCAGATCATATCAAGAGAAAAAGCTGAGTAAGGACAACTCAGTGTTGGATATCAGTTATGGTTATAACAGATCAGATAAGGTGCAAAGCGCATGATGAATCAAAACAAATTAAAAATAAGAACAATATACCGAAGCTTTGTATTAATCATATCAGTACAGACTTCAAGGCTATGACGTGACAAAAGGTTTTTTGAACAATTTCAGAATACGTTAGTGTCTTGCTATGTACAAGGATCACTGTTGTGCAACCAAAACGAGGAACATTTTAATCAAGCAATACAGTGACATTGTATAGAGATAGTACAATCTTCCAAATACCTATAAGATATTCATCGGATGAACCTACCAGATATACTTTTTATCATTGAATTTGAAGGGTATAAATAGAAGAAAAGAGTAATTCGAAAGACCTTGCTGCTTGATGACGGCTGATTGCTGGCTTGATGATTATTTAACGAAACAAAAATCTTACCATGAACAGTCGTCTTTTTTCATTTTACAGAAGAAATTCTTAAAATAAATCTTCTGTAAATCAATTCAATTGTGTACTGAATTAAATAGTCAAGTATTTGAGCAGATTAGATTAGCTCAAGGACTTCAGAATTCTATTAACAGCCTGCGGGCCATTTGAGAGTTGAGATACTAGGAGTCAGTTCGATTGCTATGCATTTGAGTGGTTTAGGATATTTTGTATTTTATTCAAAGCCTTCTAATGAATACCGTTCCAGATTGGAAGAAAGAGAGATGTAGAAGTGTTGTTGCAAACTTCCAGAAACAAATTCCTTCTCTCTGTTCTTATTTTAGTTCTCATACATCTGCATTTTCGAGTTCAGTATTTAATTGAGATATTTTCGCATAATTATTTTATTCTCAAGAGAACTGATGAGATTGAGTATTGGATTTAGTTTTTAACGCAACTGATCTGAAAAATCCTTTTAAAGAACAAATTTTTTGAAAAGAGTTTATTCACCCCCTATAAAGTCTGTGTTGTTCTTTATTCGATCTATCTAGTGGTATCAGAGCACTTTTCTAATATTCTCTGATCCTATAAATTGGTATTAGAGTAGGGAAAACTCAATATTTGAACAAAATCAAATTTTAAAAGCTCATTGGTATTTTCCATGGTATAATTTAACAAGATCCCATTGTTCTCAAACAAAGAATATGATGATTGTATGCAGGTACATTTAGTAGTCCAGGATGACGATATGTGGTTTGTCATTACTGATGGTCCACTAAAGATTTTGAAAGATAACACGTCTATTGCTATTTCAGATGTTGCTCCTCATATGGTTGAAAAACCAAGATACGAGTGGACTGACAAAGATACGTGGAGAGGAAACCTCGACAATGGGCAAAGAAATATTCTTATCAGACGCTGGATAAGAACATGTTTAGCAAGATTAAGATGTATACAATGTCAAAGGACATCTGGGAGAAATTAACTGAGCTTTGCAAAGGCAATGAACAAACTGAGGAGAGTGGAAGCAGATGGGCTGAATTAGATTCAGACGAGAGTACATCCAGCTCTTCGTCAAGTGATAGCGAAGAAGAAGAAGTCTACCGTTTAATGGCAGACGATAACGATGAGGTATTAGACTTTTCTAATATTGAATTCAAACGAGAGGACCTCATTTCAACACTTAATAAAATGGTCCGTGAGTATAAGAAGCTATCTCAATCATTCGAGGAAGTAAGAGATGAAAAAGGAGTCTGATAGACAGATCTGATGAACCAAGCTGTTCACAGCTTGGGGAATTAGACAGTTTGAGGACGGAGCTGAGTAAGCTAAGAACAGATAATGAATTTTGAGAATGAATTCTAAGGAGGTCACCATGGAAAATCAAAGGTTAAAACAATTAGTGAACTCCTAGACGAAGTCCTCTGTCTCACTGAACAAGTTGCACGAATCTCATAACAGTAAGTGATGAAAATGGTTAAGGTTTCAAAAATGATGAAAGTAGCTCAGATGAAACTCGTGCTTAATCAGACTTGGTAAAATACAAGTTAAAGAAAACGGACATTTCAAAGCCAGTAATGGACATAACACTTGAATCTGTAAAATATGATGATTAGAACGGAGCTAAATTGAACCAAAAAGGCAAAGCAAAGAATCATCAAGAAGAACAAACTGGAAATTTCAGAGAGAACCCTTCAAATGAGGATCCAACATATGCTCAGGGGGAACCGGAATAATTCAAAACATATCTCCTTAGACCTAGTTTCCGATGGAATAAAAAAAATCCACCCGAACTGGTCACCGGTAGCCCTTCCGCGACGCTTAGTATGCGAGGCCAGATGATTAATAAATATTTTGACTCATTCATTCATTTATCCTAGAGAACCTAATAAAATCGAAAAGTCTTAGACGATCCAAACTGGATAGAAGCTATGCAGGAAAAACTTAGTCAATTTAATAGAAAAAAATTTTGAAGCTTAGTTTCTAGAACATCAACGCAGACTGTAATAAATACTAAATGGGTCTTTAGGAATAACCTAAATGAGAATGAAACAGATGATATAAATAAGGCCAGATTAGTCACTCAAGGGTATAAGCACGAAGACGACATAGATTTTGACAAAAATTTTGTACCTGTAGCCAGGTTAGAAGATATTAGGATATTTCATGCATAGCCGCATTCAAAAAATTTAAAGCTTTTCAAATGGATGTAAAGAGTGTGTTCTTAAACAGTATCCTATCTGATGAAGTGTATGCTGCACAACCTCCTGGCTTCGCTAATCATTCAATCCCAGATTATGTTTTTAAAATGGAATGCTCTATACGGTCTGAAACAAGCACCAAGAGCTTGGTATGTTAATTTGCTCAAGTTTATAATTGATCAAGACTTTGTAATTTGAACAGTAGATAAAAATCTATTCAAGTTTATTAAGATTGATCAAGTTCTTCTCGTCCAAATACATGTTGATCACATTATTTTTGGCTCAACTAATCCTAAACTATGTGAAAAATTATCTTTACTGATGCAGGAGAAGTTTGAGATGAGCATGATTATGAACTGATATTTTTATTGGGATTAAAAAATCAAACAACTTGAGAATGGGATATACATAAATCAAGAAAAGTATATGAAAGAACTTCTGTGTAAGATCAGATTGGAAAATTGTTCATCCGCAGCTACTCCGATGAGTGCTTCCATAAAGCTTGATAAAGACGAAGCTGGAACTGCCCTTGAGTTATGATTGGATCGCTACTGTACATAACTGCTATCAAACCTGACATTATGTTTGTGGTCTGTATGTGCGCTAGATTCCAAGCTGATCTAAACCAATCTCATTTAGTTGTGATAAAAAGGATTTTAAAATATCTAAAGGGCACTCCAAACGTGGGTCTTTGGTATCCCAAAGATTTCAATTTCAATCTGATTGGATATTCTGATACAGACAACGTAAGTTGCACTATAGATCGGCGAAGCACAAGTGGAACTTGTTAGTTCTTGGGTGATAGACTAATATCATGGTTCAACAAGAAGCAAACTTCAATAGCTATGTATATTGCTGAATCCGAGTACATAGAAGCTGAGAGCTATTGTGCTCAGATCTTATGCATTCAACAACAACTTAGAGACCATCGAAACACCCATATTTTGTCAGGCCCCGTGCTAATATACAGATATTATAGCACAATTAAGCACATAATCACAGAAGCGTAAAATCGGGCTAAAAATTTTTCGAAATAGTTTGGGCCTGAACTCAAAACATACATTCAAAATATTCATAGTCAAAATAAGAGTTAACTCAAACTCAATCAACTCAGGTAACAGCAATACTCAATTCAAATGCAGATCCCCATAATACATATGACCCGGGGCATCCCCCGGGTTCAATACATAAATAAAATAAACTAGGACTCAAGGAAATGGGGATCGACCAGCTGGCACTCCACTCTATCCAGCTTGGTTACCTGAAGATCCTGCAAATGGGTAACACATCCTGCAAATGGGTAACACAGACCCAAACAACACAAAAGCAGGAAACAAATACGAGGTCAAGCCTCAGTACGAAGAGCCATCAAAACAGCTAATCATGCAACATGCTATAAATCAATAAAATGCATGAGGGCTATCAAGGAAGCGGATAGCTAGACCAGTTAATCAACTGGCAAATCATCTCAGTCAGCCTCTATACCCGCACGGTGTATCAACCGGGGAAATCATCGGTCCGTGATCTTCAGAGCCCGTTAGCCCATCACAGCTCGGTGGTATTCAGACACAACCAATCAGTCGGTCACCACTCCGATTTTCAGGCACAACTCATCAGTCGGCCAGTCACAACGTGGCTTTCAATCAGGTCATCAATCAATCTGTCAGGCTCAATATGTATGCATGAATGCCAATTCAATAATCAATATCAATGCATACAATGATTCATACGTGAAAACAGAACATAAAATCACATAAATCAGCAGTCTGTTTCACGTAAATGCATCCATCAGTGCAGGCAGATTTCACAACACGAAATATAGCCATGTCCATGCTCAAAGCTGCAAAGGTCGCTCAATTCGTACCTTCAACAACTAATTTCTACCTCAACAGATTTATCAAGGCACGGCAACACAACTGAAGCAAGTCAGCTTCCTCCTGCTCTTGCAATTCACGGCAGGATGCACCTATAATCCTCAAATCTGTTAAGGAAACTCGATCAATAACTCATGTATAATTCAAATCTCAACATCTAAGGTTCTAAGGTCCAGTAGCATAATTCAACTACCGAATCCTACAGAGTACTTCTCAACTCTTAAACGAGGCTTAAACTTGTCAAGGAATCACTTACTCAAAAGCGCACAACACCTCAAAGAATTCTCTGCCAGATTTCTCCAGAATTCCTCGTACACCATCAGCTTCATGCTCTATTCCACAAGTCGTTTTACAGTCTCTAATGGGTAACAATCGGAAGAGCAACTCACAAGGAATCTAGTGCCACCTGTTTCGTCCAAAACAGAGGTTGAAATCGACGAAGATTGAAGGACGAAATGTTCGGGTGAACAGTATCTAATCGAGGGTTGAAGATGGAGATAAGAAATATCGGGTTCTCAATAATTCTAAGTATCGATCAACACCTATCTATATATATCTCAAATCCAACAGTTGCTGCTCTCAAAATAACCAGACTTTGCTAAAGTAGGTATCTTACGACTAGTATTCACGTCTTCTACAACAAAACCAGCAGCAACAACCAGTCGCAACATAATACCAAAGCAATTCCAAAACGACATCGTAGCAACTAATCAAATGACGCGCAGCATTCCACCAGCTGACAACAGATTTCTCTTGCGAAGCAACCAAAAGCTGGTAACAGATTCCTTTCAAAAACCACCAGCGACAGGTTACGCGAAACAATTCAAAACGAAGACGTAGAGGACACGTCATCTTATCTCTCAACAGCTGGTTAAACAAACCAGCGACTGGATAAACAATGCAACAGAACCCTCGCGATTGGTACCAGACGCATTACCCAAAACGATGCGTTTCAACTTATCAAAACGACATCGCTTCATCATCAGCGACTGGTTCTTCAAACCAACAGCTGGTCACTCAGCTGGAACAATTCTTCGAAATCGCAACTGCTGAATAGCGAAACGCAAGCGCAACTACTGATACAAATTTCACCAGCTGTGAGCTACAGTACCGTTGACTTGCGTTGACGTCTGAAATGCGCTACGTCTGGTTCCTTATATTAGCGCTCCGGCTGGTTTCACGAAACGACAGCGTTTTTACTTAAAAACGCCAGGGAACCAGATTTCACCAAAATTCGAAATTCCAAAATCTGAAAATTCTAAATTCGAATTTCTCAATCCTCACATTCTCCCCACCTTAAGAGATTTCGTCCTCGAAATCAAAGGTAAACTCAGGGAAAAAATTCAATCAATTCATTCCAAAAACAGGATACAAAACAGCAATTCATCTTATACAAACCTGTCAGGCCCCGTGCTAATTACTCATAATTAACACGTAATAAATGCAAATACACGGAAGCTAAAAATCTGGGCTTAAAAATTTTTCGAAATAGATTGGGCCTGAACTCAAAATCATACATTCAAAATATCGATAATCAAAATATAAGTTATCTCAAACTTATACAATCAGGTAACATCAAATCTCAAATCATAAACAGATCCCCAAATACATAGAATCACGGGGCATCCCCCGGATCAATACATAATACAGTATACTGGGACTCAAGGGAACAGGGATCGACCAGCTGTACCACCACTCTGTCCAGCTTGGTTACCTGAAGATCCTGCAAATGGGCAACACAGACCCAAAACACAAAAGCAGGAAAACAAAATACGAGGTCAAGCCTCAGTACGAAGAGCTATCAAAACAGCTACACATGCAACATGCCATAAATCAATGCTATGAATGCATGAGGGCTATCAAAGAATCGGATAGCTAGACCACTCCGATGATAGCGTTGGACTATTCCGGCACGACACATCAGTCGTCCAGTCGCAACGTGACTCTCAATCAGGTCAAACAACCAAATCTGTCAGGCTCAATATGTATGCGTGTATGCCAATCAATAGTCAGTGCATAATGCATACAATCAATACAATAAAACAGCATGCAAATCAATCAATTCCACACACTGTTTCACGTAGCAATCACAGTAGCAGGCCAACAGATTTCATAGCAGGGAAATACAGTCATGTTCATGTTGGCGACAATGGCGGATCCGGATCCCGTTTCCCGGGGGTGCAGCGGAAGTTAAAATTTGCCCCGGGATACGTTCAATACATCAATACAATTCAATAATCATACATAGGATGTTTATCGAATCGTTACCTTGCTGGCGTCTAGGCGCCTGGCTCCAACCAGAATCACAAGGAAACTGGCTCTTGAATTGTAGACGACGGTAGATCCTCCTAATCAGGTCCACGACCGGAAGCACGAATCCTTCGTCAGCCTGCACTAGAAGGACTGAAAAATTCGACACGAACGGAATCTCCTCTTCGCGGTGATCGGAGTGTTGGGGATCCGAATCCGCCCCCCGGCGAGGCAGCGGAAGAACAATCAAATGAAAACCGGGAGGCGATCAATACGAAAAACAACAATTCTTAATTGTCATACATAGGGCGTTTAAGCGGGTTACCTCGCTGGCACTTGTGCCTGGCTCCAACCGTGATTACAATAATCCGGCTCTTCTCGGTAGATTGCGGTAGTTTACGCCAATCCGGTCCACGACCAGATCCGAGACTCCTTCGTCAGGCTGCACTAGAAGCCCTGACGAGATCAGCACGAACGGATTCTCCTCGTCGAATTGGCCAGAAACAATTTTCCGGCGAAGACGGCGGCGGCGGCGGCGGCGCGTGGAGGCGGCGGCGGCGGCGGCGCGTGGAGTGAGGAGGCGGCGGCCAAGAGCTTAGGTTTAGGGTTATGAATGTAGTAGTGTTTAATGAAGTCATTAAGTCCCATTAAATAGACTTAAAGATGGACTTGGACCGATCCAACGGGCCC
>KV017327.1:1292-17650 GCA_001598015.1 Dorcoceras hygrometricum
GGCACTATCGGTGATACCTAGGGGATCATGGGGCGATGTTGCTAGACGCTTTACCATGATCCGTTGGGCAAGTCCGGAATTGTGATTCCGGAGCCGCAATGGTTGTGGGCCCACGGCTAGCTGTATCCCTGAACCATTGAGGGTCACACAAGTACTAGATTCGAGATTCCCGCATGGATACTCAGCTCAATGTGTTGAGCACGAGAAGAGGATTTCGGGAAGTGCGACTTCCTAAAAGTCAACAGGGGTCAAACCGAGGTTTCCCGCTGTTGAGGGGCAAAACGGTCATTTTGCACTGGGGTTCTGAAAAATGGTTTTTCAGATCATAATATTCAGTTTTGGAAACTGAGTCGATCGGTCCGATCTGATCGGCGATCGGAGTTACGATGAAGTCTCGGTGGTGGAGATGAACTGAATGTTCATTGTTGGACCAGGGACCGTTGGGCCGGTCCAAGTCCAACACTTAATCTACTTAAATATGATTAAGAGACTTAATTGAAACACTTGCAATAACACTTGATTAACCCTAGACCTAAAACGCCGCCCCTCCTCTCTCAACTCACGCCGCCGTGCGCCGCCCGCCGCCGCTGCCGCTTCGCCGGAAATCGTTCCGGCCTAGTTTTTCGAGGAGAATCCGTTCGTGCAGAATTCGTCAGTGCTTCTAGTGCAGCCTGACGAAGGAGTCTCGGTTCTGGTCGTGAACCGGATTGGCGATTATCTACCGCAATCTACCGAGAAGAGCCGGGTTCTTGTAATTCCGGTTGGAGCCAGGCACAAGTGCCAGCAAGGTATTCGTTTTGAACGCCCTATGTATGTTGAATTATGAATTCTATTTTTCGTATTGATCGTCTCCCGGACTTTATTCTTTGTTCTTCCGCTGCCTCGCCGGGGGACGGATCCGGATCCCCTACACAGAAGTCATCCAAGAGGATCCAACAGAAGAATCCAAGCTGCTCCAGTAGAAGAAAACCCAAGTTGTTCCAGAAGCTGAACTTCAACCTGATAACGCTGGCGATGCTCCAGCTGATCCAGCACAACTCAAGTTGTTTCATCCGTTGAAGCTCCATTTATCAACTTAGATGAGTAGAACGAAGGAACTACTCTACTTGAGGAAGCAGCAGTCCCATACAGACCTAGTTTCCGATGGAGTAGCAATCATCCACCCGAACTGGTCTTTGGTAACCCTGTATATAGAACCTAAGAATGTAGATGACGCCTTAGCTGAACCATGTTGGATAGAAGCTATGCAGGACGATCTTAGTCAGTTTGAACGTAGCAAAGTATGGCATTTAGTTTCTAGACCTTCCAATCGGACCGTAATAGAAACTAAATGGGTCATTAGAATTAGATGAAAATGGAAATGTTGTAAGAAATAAAGCTAGATTAGTTGCACAAAGATTATCGGCAGGAAGAAGGAATAGACTTTGATGACACTTTTGCATCTGTAGATTATAAGACATTCGCATATTTCTTGTATATGCTGCTTTTAAAAATTTTAAAGTCTATCAAATTAAAGATAAAAGTACATTCTTAAACGGCATCCTAAATGAGGAAGTGTATGTTGCACAGCCTCCTAGCTTCATAGATCATACCATACCAGATTATGTATATAAACTGGATAACGCTCTGTACGGTATGATACCCTGTCCAAATTTTTGATTGATCATTATTTTATCATTGGATCAATATAAGACTTTATTTAAATTTTTTAAGAATGATCATGTTTTATTAGTCCAAATTTATGTTGATGATAATATCTTTGGATCGACTAATCCTAAGCTGTTTGGAAATTCTCTAAGATGATGCAGGATAAGTTCGAGATGAGCATGATGGGTGTTGGATCAAAATACAGCTTAATATATCTCAGGAGTTCAGAAGGGGGGAGTTGAATGACCTCCTTCACAAATTTTCCGAAAACTCCTTTCTAAAATTTTTTAAAACCTTCAGCTGCCTCTAAGCTGAGTTACCAGCTTTTGAGGATCTCAGTATGCTACTATTTTTTCGGGTAACAAGAAAATGTGCGGAATGAACCCGATTAAACAGTAAAAAAATGTATAATAACGAAAGCTGTAAAACAGTAAGTAAAAGATGTAAGATAATGCAGTAAAGTAAAAGGGACAAGAGTTTGTTTCTGAAAGTTCGGAGCTTTAACTCCTATGTCTCCCCTTCTTCCTTGAACAGGAAGGATTCCACTAGAAGATTTGATTAAAACAGCTCCTGCTCTAACCCGATCCGGCGGCCTGCAAGCTACAAATACTCTTTGTAATTTCACGACAGAAACAGATGTGTAATCTGTTCTGCAAATACAATGTTTATCTCTAAGCTGGTTAAGCTTTCACGCTTTATATGCACTCTGTTGATGGTTTACAATCAATACTCAATACCACAGAGTGGTTACAACACAAATGAATAAATGTAAGACTTTTGAGAGTAGGTTGTAACGAGGATGATGATGAATAGTGAGATTTTGAGCGATATGAATTATGCAGAGTAACGGTATGCAGTGTAAGGTTGTTTGTAGAATTCTATGTAGCGAAGTTGTTCGTAGTTGTGCGTTGATTCAATAGCTCTGTTCAAAAAGTTCTATCTTGCTTCTGTTCATCGTCATATATATTTAGATCTCCAGCTCTGTTGGATCTGTTTTGACAGATCCTAATTAAGTTTTGAATTACACAAAACCTATTATTGTGATTCTAACAATTCTACTTAAGTGTACAGTTTCTAGCTAACGAAGAAGACGATCAGCAGCAGCTATATTTGTCCAGCAGTTGGTTCGCAATATAAACAATCAGCAGTTGGTTTGGTGTTCATGGAATCGGCAGTTGAATTAGCAATGGAGACGTCCGGAGTTGAATCAGTTGTTCGTAATCAGGCGGAGGCCAAGTTGGATCAGCTGGAGCATGATGAACCAGCTGAAATGATGAACCAGCTGCAAGTGCTAAAGAACGAAGTGATGAACCAGCTGGAACAAGAATTGAGAAGCTTGCTGGAGTATTAGATCGAAGAAGAAGATGCGCAAGTTACTGTTGACGAATCTGTTAGCAGTCGCAAAGATATAAGTACTGTTGATGAATCTATCAGCAGTCGCTACTCAAGAAGCAAGAAGCTAAGAAGTTGCGCAAGCTGGAGCTGGAGTGATGAAGATCAGCTGGAGCGTAAAGCGTAGATGACATCAGCAGTGACGTCATCATTCAGCAGGAAGCTACAGTGATCAGTAGATGAAGATTCAGCAGATGAGAAGAGATGCGCTAGATATGGAATGAGCTGTGATGACATCAGCCTTGATGTCATCACAATCAGCAGTTGGCTATCAGCAGATGAAGCGAAGCGCAAAAGACGATGCGACGTCGTGTTGAGATTCAGCAGATGGATTAGTTGTTGATGACGTCATCGGTGATGTCATCCAGACGCAAGAATCAGCAGGTAGCTTGCATCTAGACGCAAGAGGAAGCGACGTCGTAGAGGAGATATCCAGTCGCAAGCTACAGTGCATTCAGCAGATGCTATTTGAAGTTAGCGATAGCAAAACAATGTCGTTTACATAAGTTGATACGACAGCGTTTTGCTCTTGCGTTAAAGATTCAGCAGGAAGACTTTGCGTTGATTAATTCAGCAGTCAAAGCTACAGTGGATTCAGTCGCAACGCAAAGATATCCAGACGCAATTGATGAACCAGACGCAAGCAACAACAGCATCCAGTCGAGAGCTTATATGAATCAGCTGTTGCTACTCAACCATTCGCAAGCTTTGCATATTCAGTCGACTTGGTTTCCAGGCGCAAAGAATTGTAGAAGTAGCAAAGCGCAGCAGTCGTGGTGATAAATCAGCAGCGAAGCAGTTGACGAATTATATGCGTGTTCTAAGTTGTTTTCTGTAAACGTGACATGAAAGCTCGTAAGCTCTGAGCTGTTATGTGAAAACATAGTAATCTGCTCTTGAGATCTGATCTTTTCCAGGTCTGATCTGATCTCTTGCTGAACTGAATCTTTTCCAGGTCTGATCTGATATGCAATATTACGCTGATCTGGAAATGATTCTCTGAGCTTTTCTATAAGATAACATCAATACTAATTGATACATAGCTCTTCAAGTTCTATCTGAAATTTTATATGCTCTAAACTGAAATCTGTTCTTGAGCCCTGAGTTGGTCTTTGTGTTGTTATCGCTATAAGCTGTTTTCTGTACTGTCTAATTTGTAAGCTGTTTTCTGTACTGTCTAATTTGTAAGCTGTTTACTGTACTGTCTAAGCTGTACATACCCGTATACTACTGTAAGCTGTTCTATATGCGAAACTCCAATCTGAATCTTCTCTAAGCTGATTCATGAACTAAAACACTGTTATGATCTCGAAGCTTTAATCCGAACTGTTCTGAATCACTTTGATATGCTTTTCTTGCCCTGAAATGAAAGTGATGCTCTATGATGATCTCCATGCTCTGAGCTGAAACTGACTTCTCTGAACTGATCTACTTGATCTAAGCTGAAATCCGACGTTCTGAGCTGTTTAACTTCTCTAAGATGATCTGCATCATCCAGAGCTGAGTAGCTACGTTGTACACTGTTCCGATTTCTCTAATCTGAAATGCATCGCCGTGAACTGCTAGACATACTCTGAGCTGATATACATTGTTCTGATCTGATATGCTCACTCTTAGCTGATCAACACGCTCTGAGCTGGTCTGTGATATCCTAAACTATTCAGCATCTTACGGCTGTAACCTGTTCGATTTCTTGTCTTTGTTATCACCAAAACTCAAATTTTTTTCCTAACAATATCCCCTTTTTGGTGATGACAAAACTTAGCAGCAAAAAATTTCTTTTATTAATCAACGAAAATTGCTAAGTACAAGAACTGATATTTCTTCTCAAAACAGATTCCTCAAAAACTGAAAACAACGACTCAAACGCATCTGCGCTTCCCACCGCTGTCTCTGTATATGTCACCACTACTACTTTCACCTTTTCTACTGCTGCTGCTAACACCTTCTCCCTATTTGACATCACCAGCTCTCTTGAGATGAGCAACTACTTCTGTAAGAAAAGAGCTGAGGGAACCGAGGCTCGAATTGATTTAGCTGATTGTTTCTGTGCCTCTTCGTGCATCGTCATTCTAGTAGCAGTAATCTCTAAGGAAAGGTCAGCTTTGAGCTTGTCTCCCCTCCTTAGCAAATCCAAATGTTGTCTACACTGTTTGTTGACCAGCGTCATGTGTGACTGACGCAGATCTTCGACACTGAGATCTAGAGACTTCATCCTTTCATTGAAATCTGATTTAAAGGATGACAGAAGATCTTGAGATTGTAAGTTCTCCGAACTGATGTTGGACACCAGATCCCAGAGTTGAGCAGCTGTCTGCGCAAATGCTGAAACACTATGGGAGTCACTGAAACTGCGATCTGGTTGTGCCGGGTGACTCTCCTCATATACCAACTTAACTGATTCACATGCAGAAAGAGAGTGAGGGACTTCTGCATGTGTACTTTCTTCAAAAAATCCACAAAATTGATCAGCACGCTGCCCGTGCTGATAAGCTCTGAAAATTGCATCTGGAATAATATCTGTAAACTGTGCGGACAGATGAACCACAAAATCTGTACGCTGTTTCAATAACTGTTGCAGGGAACTGAGAACTAAACCAACTTTCGCATCCTCATCTGGTCCTGAAAATAGATTAGAGGGTCCTGGCAGTGTCCATATCAACTTGTGCTGCTTCCTAAGCCCCAGATAGGCTACCATTGCAATCCTGTGAGCTTCAGCTAGCACGTCCATAATTAACATGTGTACTCGTGCGAAGGCATTTCCAGGGACAAAGTTTTTCCGCCTTGACTTCACAGCTTTCTAATGAATAGTTCCCTGAATTTTGCATGTGCCATCAATCTCCGCTTGAAGGCTTCTCGAAGACACTCTATTTCGGTCCATCGAAACAGCTTAGCCATATCATCTTCTAAGGATGTCTTCAACTCCTTATAATTGATCCACGCATCCCGTTTCAAGCGAGCCACCTTGGAAAATACGGAATCTCTAAGCTGTACGTAAAATTCAAGATCTGTAAAGATTAGACTCACCACCTCCTTAACTGGATTCCCTTGACTTCTCAATCAAAACCTTTTTTCCTTTATCAGTAGGGGCAATCTGTGGAAAAGATCTGGTGCGCCAGTTCACTTCTTTAATATGAATCCCTTGACTCCATATGACCTCAGTTAGTGGTTCTCTTGACATCATCGAAGGAGGAAAGGGTCTTGTTCCACAAGTCCGTGTAAGAGCCCCCAGAGATAAGGACTCTTCATTAGGTACTACTAAGATTTTGGCTTTCATTCGTGACATAGAAGTTTGATACACAGGTGCTGACACCTTGATTTATTTTGGAATCGGCTTAGGATCCTCAGAATCAGAATCCTCCAATAGAATGAGTTTGCGCTTTGGAGGACACGTCATCTGAATTGGAACTATTGGCCTCACAGCAGCTTTCCCAATACCAGTGTGTTTACGCTTGACTGCTGTTTGAACAAAAGCATCAGCTCTGGTGGACACTTCCTCCAATATTTTTACTTTGGTTACTCCTACCTTCTATGTGCCACCAGAAAGCTTCTTCTCCTTTATAGGCTCAGCCCGAGCTGACTTTTCCAAAACAAGATAGGTTCCAATAGATTTGGCAGTTAAAATCCTCAAGAAGGGAAGGGCTCCCTTCATTAGCAGACCCAGATACACATCGAAACCTTGAGCCTGCTTGGTAGATGGCATAACCATTGCCTTTAGAGTTTCTGAAGAGGATTTTGGTCCAATTGATTTTGATGCCTCCCATGATAGCCACCATCATATCAAAACGGATTTGGGCCACAACATCAAAAGGTCCAGTTTTGGCAGTGAGTGTCTTTGCTATAATATCGTGTAAGAAACGATGTTCCAACTTCATGTCTTTTGGATTGCTAGAACTGTTTATTGGCACTCTGGATTCAGAAAACTCCAACCCCATCTGTGCAACAAACTTATCTGGCAGCTCTGACAATACCACAAGCCCCTCAGTGGGCAACTTAAAGAAACCAGCAAACATCTTCTTAGTAATTGCCACTGATGAACCATTGACTGTGTTGATCACAGTATTCCTTCCATTCTGGTGTTGGCAAAGAAATTCTGAATATCCTCCTTGAAATTGTTGCTTTGCATCCAAGGAAGTTTTTGAGTCCTGATGACTCCAGAGCTTGGAACATCTTTACCAGTCCCCTGTTGGGAAGGCGAAGAACAGACTCAAAATTGACTTGGATTGCGGTCCGTGTGAAAACAAGGGACATTACTGTTAGGTTGTTGGAATGCGAGAGACATTTCTGCAAGAGAAGTTAGGAGCAACAAGGTAGTGATGGTAATCGAGAGTTAAACAGATATAAACTATAACGAGAAGTAGAAATAGCGAAAAAAATATTGGTTGTGTTTTGGCAAACATTGACATCATACGTGTCATGTAGCTATTAGAGATTTTGATTTGAAAGATACTGTGAGACCCGAAAGATTATTGGATTAATTGAGTTAATTAATCGGGTTTTGAATAGACCAGATTTGGCGTGAACAGATTTGGGATGGATCAGCTTTGAGCTGATATGCTTGGTGAGCGTATCGGGTTTCTATAATTGTGTTTAGAACAGCTCTGGACAGTTGTAGGCTTCTGAGGCGTAGTAATCAGATTTGGAGAGTCGAGAAGTGCTGGTTGGTAACTTCGGCTTTGGCGTTGGGTGTTTGTAATCGAAGCTAGAAGTCAAATCTGGTTGTCGCAAGTATTCGGGACACGCTAGTTAAATATCTTGCACTGGTAGCGAAACGCCGTCGTTTAGAGGAATCAGATTTGAGATGCGTTAGTTGTTAGCGCCGTGTGAACTGGCCTGGTTCGAGGATTAGTGTAGACCGATTTCGGGTTGGCTAGACCGGAAGGCAGTGCGATGTCGTTTTGGGTATTAGTGAACGCTGGTCAGTGTTAGTGTCAGATCTGAGCATCTAGATCTGAGTTGCAATGCGACGCCGTTTAGCGATAGCATATTTGGTGTTAGAGGGGTGACGTGTCCAGTGGAATAGTGGACTTCTATGTGACGTCATTTAATGGGACACATGTATGATTAATTAGATTGTGGTGCGACATCGTTCGGTTAGTAGCGCGCTGGTTTTATGGTCCATATTTGGAGTGTTACTCTGATCTGAGTGGGTATCATCTTTGAGTCAATGATGTCGGTGAGTACTGTTCATCAAATTTGGGGAACTTAAGTGATATATATATAGAAGACTTTAACCATTCGAATGCGATATTTTCCCCAACACTTGGAAATATTTCCCGTGAGCAAACTCTGTCGCGATACCCTAGCTACTATTCATCGAACCTTATCTTCTCCGATTGTCGGCGGTAGACAACTCCGACGGACGCAAGAGTGGTAGCGCTGGACTCCTCTTGCCAAGACCGTTCTTCCTATACCTCTTTCGCAGGCTTTGGGTTAGCTGGAAGAGGATCACGAAGGAAGCTTCTTTGTGTAGTATGTTAGCATTCGACGAATTTGCTTTTCCGTTCAGGTAGCGCTTTTGGGTAAGAGCTAGATCCTCCCTTATGCTTCGTTTAGAGCTGGTTGTTGAGCTAGAAGGGTAGGACAGAGCTGGTTGAGTTCATAGCTCCGAGTTCGTAGCTCTGAGCTTTGCGTCCCTGAGTTAGCATTGTTATTTGACTTAGCAGGTTTCAGATATGGTTGCTCGGGACCGTTTTTGTGGTAATTGTAGCTCAGAACTAAGGTACGGATGTGAGCTTGTTTTACAACGTTGGATTTGGCATGGATATTATGTGTGCTGCTGTGTATGTTTCTGTGTTGTTATTGCTTGTTTCTGCTGTGTTGATTTTTGCAAGCTGTTACATTGCATACACGCATTATTCATGTTGAGCTCAGATCTTGTTTAGCCGTGTCTTGTTGTGTTGATCTGTGCGTACCAGGATGCTTGTTTTGGAGGCCGAGCGGATAACTCCCGTGTCCCTCATCTCCCTGCTGGGATCTGTTAGCCGCTATGAGCCGAGTGGGTAGCTCCCACGCCTCATGAGTTGGGCAACAACAGGTTGAGTGATTGTTATGCATCTGGTACTGTGTGTTGAGACGAGTGGGTAGCTCCCATATACTCACACACCCCGTGGCCACTATCTTTCAGTTGATCTGTTTCAGTTGTTGAGCAGTTTCTTGAGATCCTTTGGCTCCCTGCCTTCGGTTGTACCCTTGTTCTCATTCATAGAATTCACATTTTATCTGTTGCTATCTATTAGCTGTTTTTCAGTTACTCTCCGTATTGGGGTTTGACCCCATGTGCCTCTGGGGCTGGTTGTTTTTTTTGCCTGTGTGTGTTTCAGGTTATCATGGTTTCTCAGCTGGACGTGGAGTTGATCCAGCTGGTAGTGACCCGGGAGGTGGATAGAGTGTCCCAATTATATATAGTATATATATGTTATAGTGTATTGTATCTATGTTGAGCTAGAGACTGATCATGGATCCTTTGGTTGTTGTATTGGGTTTTCAGTGTTGTAAAACCAGTATTTTTGATATCAATGTTTTTTTAAATTATGTTTTCTAAGTCAGGCCAAAGCGAAAAATTTTAGCCACTATTTTTAATGCTTCCGCTATTGTTTATTGCGTGGTTAACTTTGTGTTCTGCACCGGGCCTGACATTTTGGTATCAGAGCTTAAGCTGGGATAAGCTCAATTTCTTTTGATCACACTTGAGTCTAGGCACAGTGTTGCTTGTTGCATGTGCATGACTATGTGATTTAATTGCTATGAGATATACTTGTTGCTGTGTGACCTTATTGTTTAGTGCCGTCGTAGATGCCGCCTAGACGTAGGGGTAGAGGTAGAGGGCCGATTCTGGAAGAGTCCGAGGGTCAGAACGAGGAAGTTCAGCGTAGTATTCCTGGTCGTAGGCGTACTAGGCAGATTGATGATGAGGTTGATGTGCTGGCAGCCCACGTTGATGAGATGGAACTAATCATGGCGAGGTTTTAGCAAATTAATCCTCAGAATTTCGATGGTGACGACAGTAGTTCCGATGCAGAGTCTTGGCTGCAGCATATTACTGTACTGTTTGATAGAGTGCGGTATGATGATGAGCACAGACTGAGTTTGGCGAATTTCCAACTGCGGAAGAACGTCAGAATTTTCGATGGTGACGACAGAGTTTCCGATGCAGAGCTTGGCTGCAGCATAGTTACTGGACTGTTTGATAGAGTGCGGATGATGATGAGCACAGACTGAGTTTGGCGAATTTCCAACTGCGGAAGAACGCAGAGCGGTGGTGGAGTGGTTCTTCACGTACGCTCGATGAGACTGGTGCAGGGATTATCTGGGATAGTTTCTGCATGGCATTCCGCCAAGAGTATGTCCTGGAGTCTTATGTGAATGCCCGGGAGCGAGAGTCTGACAACTTGGTTCAGGGAACCATGCGGTGGGTGAGTATGCTCGTAGGTTTACTTCTCTTTTGGCTTATGTTCCTCCTGTGTCTGGCCGCGAGAAGGCGAAGAGGAACCGTTTCTTGGAAGGGCTTAACGAGGATATGCATTCCTTGGTGTTGGCGAGTTCACCTACCAGTTATGCGGACGTGGTGGACAAGGCCATGGACATCGAGGAAGGGTTGAGGAACCGGAGGTCTCGGGTTCAGCCTCCAACGGTGCAAGGTTCACGTCCCAATGTTCCAGGGGCACAACCTCCCTAGTTTCCCCAGTCATCTCAGCAGCAGCCCCAGCAGTCAGCGCAACAGTCTGAATGCCACAGGTTTAGGCCTCGTGATCAGCAGTTCAAGAAGAAGCAGTGTTCTAGTTCTTCTGGCTCCGGTAGTTCTAGCAGCAGCAGCAGCCCTAGGGCCATCTTTTGTGGCCAGTGTGGAGGCAAACACCCCTCGGCACAGTGTACGGGATCTCAGCACACCGCAGCCCCACCCCAGGGTCGTTCTAGTGGATCATCTAGAGGTCTTTCTTTGCCTTCTCCACAGCAGAGGATGGGAGAGACTCAGTATAGGCCGTTTAAGCATCCTGGTCCTTCGCGATTTGGACAGTCTTCCCAGCCTCAGTTTTCAAGACCTTAGTATTCCCAGGTGAATGCCATGACAAGGGAGCAAGCTGAAGGCACGCCAGGAGGAGTGATTGCAGGTATTTGTTCTGTCTTTGATTTTCCTGCACGTGTATTGTTTGACACTGGAGCATCACATTCGTTATTACTGATGCATTTGTTGTTGAGCATGGTTTGCATACCACTTCTCTGTGTGATGTTGTATCTGTTGCGACTCCTGCTGGCGCGAGCCTATACTCCTGAGATATTTTGTTGAATGGCATTCAGGTTTGGTGAGAAGGTGTTGGTAGTGAACCTGATTCGTTTGGTGATGTGGGATTTCAATTTCATTGTGGGAATGGATGTGTTGTCTAGCTATAGGGCAACAATGGACTGTTTCCATGGCGTTGTGCGTTTTCGGCCCTAGTCTGACGAGAAGTGGGACTTCTATGGCCTCGATTCCTGATCAAAGATTTCCTTTGTCTCTGCTATGGAGATGTTTAGCCTTATGTCGTTGGAGAATGCTGGATTCATGATCTATGCTATGGACACATCCTTTTCGTCGTGTGTGGAGCTTAGTGACATCCCCGTTGCTCGAGATTTCCCTGATGTGTTTCCCGAGGAGATTCCTGACTTTCCTCCGAGGAGGGAGATCGACTTCAGCATTGAGTTGGTACCTGGTACAGCTCCGATTTCACGCACCCCATATCGTTTAGCGCCAGCTGAGTTGAGGGAGTTGACGGTACAACTTAGTGATTTTCTAGAGAAAGGATTTTTTTCGACCGAGCATGTCACCGTGGGGAGCTCCTATCTTTTTTGTGAAGAAGAAGGATGGTTCCATGAGGATGTGTATTGACTTCCGGCAACTGAATAAGGATACATTGAAGAATAAGTATCCTTTACCGAGGATCGATGATTTGTTTGATCAGCTTCAAGGTTCAGTGATGCATTCGAAGATCGATCTGTGTTCGGGGTACCATCAGTTGCGTATTCGAGAGGAATATGTTGCGAAAACTGCATTTCGCACAAGGTACGGGCATTATGAGTTTTTGGTTATGCCTTTTGGTTTGACGAATGCCCCTGCAGTTTCATGGATTTGATGAATCGAGTCTTTCGATAGTTCATCGATCAGTTTGTGATTGTGTTTATAGATGACATATTGGTGTACTCGAAGACTCCGATGCAGCATAAAGAGCATTTGAGGTTGGTTCTCCAAATACTACGAGACTCGCGGCTGTATACTAAGTTTTCCAAATGCGAGTTTTGGTTGGATAGAGTAGTGTTTCTGGGTCATTCGTTTCAGCCTATGGACTGTCCGTTGATCCCAGTAAGGTAGAGGCTGTAGTGAACTGGGAACGTCCCAAGAATATATCTGAGATTCGTAGCTTTTTGGGATTGGCTAGCTATTATCGATGTTTATCGAGTGATTTTCTAGTATAGCTAGGCCTATGACGCAGTTGATCCAGAAAGATAAGAGATTTGTTTGGACAGAGCAATGCGAGACATCTTCCAATTGCTCAAAGAGAAGCTAACTTCTGCGCCTGTGTTAGCTTTGCCTTCAGGTTTAGGTGGTTTCGTGGTTTGTTCGGTTGCTTTGCTGAATGGATTGAGTTGTGTTTTGATGCAGAATGGTCAAGTTATTGTATATGCCTCTCGTCAATTGAAACCGCATGAGACTCGCATACCCAGTTCATGATTTAGACTTGGCAGCAGTGGTCTTTGTCTTGAAGATTTGGCGTCACTATCTGTATGGCGAGCAGTTTGTGGTGTATACCGACCACAAGAGTCTTCAGTATCTGTTTTCTCAGTCATATTTGAACATGAGACATCGTAGATGGATGGAGTTGCTTAAGGATTTTGATTATGAGATCCAATATCAGCCTAGGAAGGTGAACGTAGTTGCTGATGCATTGAGTAGGAAGGCTCAAGTGGCTATGCTTGCTTCGTTGCAGATTTCGAAGGTTTATGAGCATCTAAGCACTACTGGTTGGCGTTTTTACCCAGGTGAGGATTATGTTGTGGTGTCGTCTTTCCAAGTTGAGCCACAAATTGTTTCGAGCATTAAAGCAGCTCAGAGAACAGATCCATCTATCCATGAGTTGAAGTTGAAGGTTAGAGCTGGACAGTTAGAAGACTAATCTGTCTCATCTGATGGTTGTTTGAGATTTCGTGGCAGGTTGGTTGTGACGCCCATACCCATGGAAGTCACGGAATCGAAGAAAACGAAATAAAAGAGAAAATAGAGGGCTGAAATGATAAATGGAACAAGCTGTATTGCCTTGCTCAAATAAAAAAAATCGAAATAATAAACTTTGGCGCCAAGATAATAAAATCAGATTTCTTTACAATTTCGAGGTACAAAATGCGATGTCGCGATATTACAACTACTAAACTCTATTTGAATTCATCTTTGTTGTAACAGATCTCAATACAGATTTGACTAAGATCAAAAACAACAAAAACAGCAACTACAAAATAAACATCGCGGAAACGCATGCCTTCGATAAACACTCACACGCCGCTACTGGTTCACACTCCACCACCCATCTGCTCCGGCGCGGACTCACCTGCACCAAGAAAGCTAGTGAGCCTAGGGGCTCAGCAGGCAAAACTGGGAGTAACAAAACACCATATATGCAGGCGCAATACATAAGACATCATAGTTTAAAGGAAGGCATTAAAATATCGTTCGTCGTAAACATCTGTTCCGGGAATAAAATCAGATCCCAGCGTTATCCTTTTCATTAGACTTATGGCTCAGAAACTCTACTTAGGTCCCGTTGCACTCGATCGAATGAATACTGATATCAGTTACTATATGGTGAAATATCACCCAATATGAAGGGGCAACCGACACGCTCGTCTGCTGCTCATCCTTCCAATATGGACCGTCTGTTATCTTTGCCATAAATCGTAAAATCAGACGTTGCTAACTAATAGTACTATGGGTGCAAACAGATGCCAACGGAATACCAGTGACGAAACAGTTGCAACTAGGAAATACTATTTGAACAGGGAACAGCTGTTGATAATTGAACGCGATATGAACAGTGAACAACTGTTGGTAATTGAAACACTATATGAACAGTGAACAGCTGATGGTAACTATTGCGACAGCTGATGAAGAACAACTACAATAGCTGATGAAGAACTATTACAACAGCTGATGAAAAAAAAATACAACAGCTGACAACAGCTGAATGTGAATCAATACTACAGCTGAACACAAATGAACAGTACCTAGCTGACAACAGCTGAACACAAATGAACAGTACCTAGCTGACAACAGCTGAACACAAATGAACAGTACCTAGCTGACAACAGCTGAAATGGAAACTACTGGCTTAAAGATGAAATTCAGCCGTGGATACCTCATGCACCGTGTGAAATCTGAAAATAGGAATAAGCTTTTGAATAAATAAATAATGCTGAAATCTGAAATTAGAAATGGGTCCTCAAATTATAAGGATTAAAATTTGCGGTCCTATGGATTTTGGGGCGCTACAACTCTACCCACCTTATAAAAATTTCGTCCTTGAAATTTACTTACCGAACAAATCTGGGTAAGGACTATGCATATCACTTCCGTTCCCCACGTAGCTTCTCGTTCGGTTTGATTCGACCACTGAACTTTAATCATTGGGATGCTACGGTTCCTCAGCTTTCTAATCTCCCTAAGAAGGATCTTCTCAGGTCTCTCTTCATAGCTCAAATCTGGCGCTAAGTGCACCGGGACTGGACCAACTCCATTAGGAATGACGCCCAACTATTGGACGAAATTCCTTATCCAAACCGCCTCCTTAGCAGCAGCTGATGCTGCGATGTACTCAGCCTCAGTGGTTGAATCCGCGATGGTGTCTTGCTTGGAACTCTTCCAAGAGACAGCACCTCCATTGAGCATGAATACAAATCCAGAGGTTGACTTCGAATCATCCACGTCACACTGGAAGCTAGAATCAGTGTAGCCTTCCAGTTTCAGTTCACCACCCCCATAGACCATGAACATATTCTTAGTCCTTCGTAAGTACTTAAGAATATCCTTCACAGCCTTCCAACGCAATTGGCCGGGGTTGGCCTGGTAGCGGCTCGTGACACTCAGAGCATATGCGACATCCGGTCTAGTCGAGATCATGCCATACATAATACTACCTATTGCCGAGGCATATGGCACACGTGTCATACTCTCTATCTCCTCATCAGTCTTCAGACACATAGACTTAGATAGAGTGACCCCGTGGCACACAGGTAGGTGTCCTCTTTTGGACTCTTCCATAGAGAACCTTTTACAATTTCGAGGTACAAAATGCGATGTCGCGATATTACAACTACTGAACTCTATTTGAATTCATCTTTGTTGTAACAGATCTCAATACAGATTTGACTAAGATCAAAAACAACAAAAACAGCAACTACAAAATAAACATCGCGGAAACGCATGCCTTCGATAAACACTCACACGCCGCTACTGGTTCACACTCCACCACCCATCTGCTCCGGCGCGGACTCACCTGTACCAAGAAAGCTAGTGAGCCTAGGGGCTCAGCAGGAAAAACTGGGAGTAACAAAACACCATATATATGCAGGAGCAATACATAAGACATCATAGTTTAAAGGAAGGCATTAAAATATCGTTCGTCGTAAACATCTGTTCCGGGAATAAAATCAGATCCCAGCGTTATCCTTTTCATTAGACTTATGGCTCAGAAACTCTACTTAGGTCCCGTTGCACTCGATCGAATGAATACTGATATCAGTTACTATATGGTGAAATATCACCCAATATGAAGGGGCAACCGACACGCTCGTCTGCTGCTCATCCTTCCAATATGGACCGTCTGTTATCTTTGCCATAAATCGTAAAATTTGAACGATTTCTTCCTTTAAACAACTTCTGGTTAAACTCAGATCTTAACATCAGGGTTCACTTTGTTTTAAACTCATTTTTTTTTTCATAAAACATTTTCTTCACTGAGCATACAGCTGAATAGAAAAACAGACGTTGGGAAGAAACAATTCAGACTTTGGTTGGTCAACTCAGACGTCAACACAACTTAAACAAGGACTTTCAGACGTTGAACAAAACAACGACTGAATACAACTAGTGCAACAGCCGACGACGAAACAATGCAACAACTGAAAACCAACAGCTGATGAAAACAACGCAACAGCTGACGACGAAATAATGCAACAGCTGAAAACCAACAGCTGATGAAAACAACGCAACAGCTGACGACAAAATTATTCAATAGCTGAGAACCAACAGCTGATGAAAACAACGCAACAGCTGACGACGAAATAATGCAACAGCT
>KV017330.1:8245-18736 GCA_001598015.1 Dorcoceras hygrometricum
GTGGTTTGTTGCATAGCTTAGAGGTGCCCCAATGGAATTGGGAGCACATAGCTATGGATTTTGTCACGCATTTTCCCCGTTCCAGCAGAGGTTGTGATGCTGTGTGGGTTGTGGTAGATAGATTGTCGAAGTCTGCGCATTTCATTCCCTAAAACATGAGCTATTCTTTGAAGAAGATGGCGAAGCTGTACATAGATTTTGTGGTGCGTTTGCATGGTGTGCCAGTTTTGATTGTTTCAGATCGTGATCCTCGATTTACTTCCAGGTTTTGGAAGGGCTTGCAAACAGCTTTGGGAACTAGATTGGCTATGAGTACAGCGTATCACCCCCAGACAGATGGCCAATTTGAGAGGACTATCCAGATTTTAGAGGATATGTTGAGAGCTATTGTGATGGACTTCAGCGGTAGCTAGCAATACTCATTGTCTTTGGTTGAGTTTTCCTACAATAACAGCTATCAGGTCACGATTGGCATGGCACCATTTGAAGCTTTGTTTGGAAGGAAGTGTAGATCGCCAGTTTGTTGGGAAGAAGTGGGGGAGAAGCAGCTATCTTCCCCAGAGTTTGTGCAGCAGATGAGAGATCAAGTGGACTTGATTCGCCAAAGAATGAAAGCTGCTCAAGATCGCCAAGCCAGTTATGCAAATAGGAGGCGTAGGCCTTTAGAGTTTGAGGTTGGTGATCTAGTTTTCCTTAAGGTTTCTCCTTTCCGCAGTGTTATGAGATTTGGTCTCAAGGGAAAGTTAGCTCCTCGTTATGTTGGTCCTTATGAGATCTTAGAGAGGATTGGTCCTTTGGCTTATCGGCTATTGTTGCCACCAGATTTGTCTTCCTTACATGATGTGTTTCATGTTTCGATGCTGAGGAAGTATGAGCCAGATCCCTCGCATGTGTTGAGAACTGACTAGGTTGAGTTAGATAGGACTTTGTGCTATGTTGAGTATCCCTTCAGATCTTGGATAGAAAAGAGAAACAGCTGAGGAATAAAACCATTCCCTTGGTGATGGTTCAGTGGAGCAAGCACGATAGAGAAGAAGCTACTTGGGAACTGGAAGAGAAAGGCAACGTGAGTGGCCGCATCGGTTTGAGTAGATGTTGTTTTTGGTTCCAGTAGTTGGTTGCTTGTGTTTCTTTTCCCAGTTATTTGAACTCTTGTTTTGGAGTTGATCAATTTCGAGGACGAAATCCTGTTTTAGTGGGGGAGAGATGTGAGACCCGAAAGCTGATGAGATTAGTTGAGTTAATTAATCGGGTTTTGTAGAGATCAGCTTTGAGTTGATGATCTTGGAGAAGCTATCGGGTTCTGTTTGTTCTTAGAACAGCTTTGTTTAGTTGAGTTCTTTCGCGGAAGCTGTTCAGTAGTTAGCGCAGGTCATCGCTGAATGTTGGCGTTCAGCAATGGTGATGTCAGCAGCTATCGCTGAGTGGTTGTTTCAGCGGTCGTAGCGAGATCAGCAGTCGCTGAGCAGTAGCGAGTGCGCTAGCGTGTTTCAGTAGCGGGTTCTTGTACGTCGTCATTTGGATTAGTTGGAACGATAGCGTTTTGGGGTTAGCGAAGAAGATCAGCTGTGAGTTGCGTTAGCGTCAACTGGGTGAGAGAACTGTTGTAGCGTTTCTATCAGATGTTGGTTAGTATTTAGCTGTGAGTAGCGGGTGACGTGTCCAGTTGCGACAGTAGTTCTCTGAGACGTCGTTTGAGTTAGTAGCGATCGCTGTTTTGGCTTAGTGAGATCGGTTGCAAGATCTGTTTGCGAGCGGGAATATCAGTTGTGATAGCTTAAGTTGTCGGTGGAGCTGTTTCCTGTTTCTGTCAGCTGAGAGATTTAATAGGGAGCTTGGCCTTTTTCTCTATTATTGTTCTCGACACTTAGAATATTTCCCGATTGCCAAATTCTGTCGCGATACCCTAGCTACTGTTCACTAAACCTTATCTTCTTCGATTTCCGACGGTAGGCAGCTCCGACGAGAGCGAGAGTGGTAGCGTTGGACTCCTCTTGCTGAGACTCTTCGTTTGGATATTGTTTTCGAACGTTTGCTTGAAACTGGTGAGGTGTGCGAAGACATATCCCTTGTGTAGTCTGTTGGCATAAGCGTCGGATTTCGCTCCTAGCTTTTTGGGGTAAGTTCAGTTCCAGGCTTTAAACATGTTAGAGCTTTCTGTGGTGTTTGATGAGGTAGGATAGCGCTGGTCGAGTTGTAACTCCCAGCTGTTGCTTTTCTATGCTTCGGTCTTTGAGCAGTTGTTGTGTTGCCGTTGAGCAGGTGGTGGATCTGCGTCATTTTGGCAATCTGCTTTGTTGTAATTATAGCTCAGAAGACTTGAGGTACGGATGTGAGCTTGTTTACAACTTAGGATTGAGCGTGGATTATATGATTGGCTGTCTATGTGCTCTGTGCTGTTATTACTTGTGCCTGTGTTATAATATCAGCTGTTGCATTGCATACACGCATATTGCTATCGAGCCCTGTTTTGCTAGCTATGCATGTTCTGTTGAATTGAGAGTACCAGGGTGCTATGTTCAAGGACGAGCGGGTAGTTCCCGTATACCTTGGAGGCGAGCGGGTAACTCCCGTACCTCAATCTCCCTGCTGGGTTTGTTAGCTGCTATGAGAGGAGTGGGTAGCTCCCACATCTCATGAGTGAGCAACATCAGGTGGAGCTGTTTGTTTAGCATCTGGTATGGTGTACTGGAGATGAGTGGGTAGCTCCCATGTGCTCAGTATACCCGTGGCCACGAACTATTTGTTGTTCCTTTGATCAGATCTTGCTGTTGAGCTTTTGTTGCGATCCTTTGGCTCCCTGCTTTCGGTTGTAGCATTGATCCCTTGCATAGCATGTGCATATTTATCTGTTGCTTTTCCTTATGCTGTTTATTGTTGCTCTCCGTATTGGGGTTTGACCCCGAGGTCCCTCTGGGGCTGGTGTTTTTTGCATGTATGTGTTTTCAGGTTTCCCAGGTTTCTCTGCTGGTCGTGGCTTTGACCCAGCTGGAGGTGCCACAGGAGGTGGATAGAGTGTCCCAGTTAGCGTATAGCATATATGTACTAGTACTGTTAGCCGGGGAATGCCCTGTGCTTGTGGGATTGTGTTATCCGTTATATTACTGGTATTTGTATTTGTATAAATGTTGTACTGTTGTATCGTGTATTTGTAAACTGGGATATTTTAAGTATGATTGTATTTTAAATTATATGTTTTAAACCGTCAGGCCAAAAACAAAATTTTAAGCCACTTTTTGAATGCTTCCTCTATGTTTGCGTGGTTTAACTCTGAGTAGAGCACGAGGCCTGACATGCTGTCAATGATGAGGATGATAATCTTGATGGAGCTGAAAATGAAATTGCTAGGAAAATGGCATCTTTCACTGCACCGAAACAATTTCCTAAAGAGCCTTTGAGATCTGGAGAGGATGACGACATTTCTGGGGTTGAGCAACCAAGTAAGACAACTGATGAGGAATTAATGTCTATTGAGGATCTCTTGAAACAGATTTCGGATGATGAAATGTTGCCATAAGTCACTGCTGAAGGACCAACAAGGATTCAATTTGGACTTGGGATTCAGATTTCGGGAGTTAGCGAAGTTGGATCCATACATAGCTAGTCTTCCGTAGATTGCTACCACGGACCAAGGAAAAGAGCCTCTTGTAGTAGATACCATTCAAGGGCATCCGGACCGCGAAATATTTTCACTAATCTGTGCAGATATTGATTTTATAGTACAATTGCGAGAGCAAGTAATATAGGACGTTACTTTGCAGACTCGCCATTTTGGGATCCACTGAGGATATTGCCGCTAAAGAAGAGCGAGTCCTCAGTTGGGCAGGAACAGATTCAGTTTTGATAGCCATTCAGAGGCGGGTGTTCATCATTGCCAAGTATATGGAGTTGCTACTCCGGAAGTTTATAGATGCCAGACGGCATAATTTTATATCTGGTACGCCCACTACAGCTATTGACCTCAAAGTCCTAAAGCTACTGACTGTTGCACATCATTTTTCTTTAAAAATTCTGTTGAGGCAAATGAAGGAGCATAAGCTGGAGTGGACACGGCCATCCAGTTCATACCTGTTTAAGGAGACAATATTGATAAAGGTTTCTTTATTCCCAGAAACCACAAAATTATCTTCTCTACATGCTGGATTCGAGCGATGATTTTGGTGTATGGGTCGTGGCTGATCATAGAAGGGGTAGACTATTGGAGATCGATAACAAGGCCAGTTGACTCTTGCACATGGAAGCTATTGCCTCAAAGGCCATACATTGATGACCTTGCCCCTCTGTGCGCTTTTGAGTGAACCCGTCCAAGACCTTGATTCTAGGTCACCTTTTTCCAGGATTGTTCGTGATCTTTAGGCTGAGGTTTGCATATCCGTTGTACAGTTTTCTCTACTTGGAGGTTTGCGTCCTGTTGGCACAGTTAATTATTGCAGAGACATTGTCGGTCCCATTGTCGATATTGAGGAAATCCCAACAGGCTTTCGTAGTGTTTTTCAGAGTGGTCTAAATACCAACAGTTTTGTTAACTTTTTGGATGATTTTGTTGTACATCTAGTGATTCAGGTTCTGCCAGAGGTCGATTCAGTTTCTTCTGATGGTTCGACAGTGTACCTTTCTCCTTCTCCGATATCTAAACCATCGATTTCTTATCAAGGAGGAGATCCTACAGCATCAGTTGTACAGACAGATACAGCGTTAATTTCTACAGAACCCCGTGTACAGATACAACCCTTTCAGTGACCACAGATCCAAGTGTTCATACAACGCCAATTTTAGGTTCTACGAATCAATTTGTACAAATGGAAACAGATTCCGGGCCTGCAGATCATGTTATACAGTTGCCAGCAAATCCAAATCCAGATACTCCAGGATCTGGTATCCTCTCCCAACGACATACGGATACAGTTTTTAACTCTCCACGTACGAGCACCTCTTCTGATTCTCACTTGCGCTTCACTGCTGATGATATTCCTCAAGGTGATAACCAGATCCTATTGCCCGCACCAAATCTTATAGAATCCTTTGCTGAGCTACGCAGATCAATTAATCACATGCATTTTGAGCAAATACGGCAAAAGTATGATTGGGAACATCACAAGGATATGATTTTGATGGAAATTCGGAGCCTTGAGAATAATCTTACTGAGATGTTGGAGCAACAGGACAACTTCTATAGAGGGTTGTTTAAAAATGTACGCCAGGAGATTCAGATTCAGAAGACCGCTCTGTCCCTGGACATTTTGACATCTCAAAGAAAGCTCAGCGCTCATCAGATTGCCGTGGTCATAGGGCTAGATGATATTCGCAAGGACGTAAAGGATCAAAAGGCAACATTGTCTAGGGAGTTATAAGATCGTCTGGCCGCTGTTAGAAATGATTTACTGGACTTCCGTGCGCAATCACAGAAGAATTATAATAATCTTTCCTCTCAGCTGGGTGAACTCGTTGCCTACATCAATAGAGACGGTAATGACAAAAAGGGGGAAAGAAACCAGCAGCCCCCTCCTGAATATAGAGGAAGAAGCGGTGGGGGTAGCAAAAGCAGAGGTGATAGGAGCGGATCCTCAAGTAGTGGACCTCACAGGAGAGATGCCAGATATTGGCTAGGAGGAAAATAAAAATAAACAGTTTTTTTATCAGTCCACTGTACAAATCTTTTGTACTCAACTAATTATGTATATAAATTTTGTGGAGACTTGGAGCAATTTATTTTGTCTCTATATAAGTCAGTAGGCTGCTAAGTTTTGTCATCACCAAAAAGGGGGAATTGTTAAGATAAAATTTATGAGTTTTGGTGATAACAAAAACTAAGACTATAACCGATTTTAAGAATCAGATCCGAACAGACAGATATTGTGGTTTACAGTTAAGTGTTCTCAGACTCAAGCGTTTTGGATTCCAGATATCGGCTATCGAGTGGATTAATTCAATTATCGGGTTGAAGCTCTCAGATTCGGGTATTTGGATCAATTGAGTAATGGGGTTGGTTAACTTGATCATCGGGTCAGGATTTCAGATGTGAAGCTTTTAGACTTGATTTAAAGGTTTCAGTAACAGATTCCGTTATATTGAAATCAGATGTTATAATTTAGATTCGAGAGTACCAGATGTGAACAAACTACAAAGGGTGATTCAGATACTAGTTACAGGAAGTCAGATCCGAATACGCTATATCAGATATTAGACTGTTTATTCGAAAGAGCTTTACGGTATTCAAATTTCTATAACAGACTTAGATTGGACAGATTCGACTCAGTGAATTACAGATGTATGCTATCAGTTTTGATTTTGAGAACAGTATAGTATTCAGATCCGTTATACTCAAGGAGATTTTTCAGATGTGACGGCAATACAGAGACATTTCTTGCAATTGTTCACAAAGACAGCACGATTTTCAGATATCAATGCTACAACAGATGTGAGCCTCAGATCTCTTCAGACGTCATCAGTTTGTTGGAGAGAAATACAACGGTCATCTTGGATTAGGGAAACTAAATCAGGGCTATTTTGAGTAAAGATGCACATCACGCAAAGTAATTGATACGATGTGTACCAGATTCGGTGTGAAAATCAATTAAGACCTAATAAACGCAAAGTACCTTCGGCATAGCATTAATTAAGCGCTGAATGCGGTAATGAAGATATTCAAAGGGATTTGTTTCCACTGACCGTAGGAGTTGAAGAGTATAAATAGATGAAGAATTCAAATTAAGATTATATTGGTCAATTTACTCTCAAATATTCACTTGAACTCGTTATTGCAGACATATTCTAAGTCCAGTTTTCAAAACTCGAAGAACACTTCACCTAAATACATGGTCGTCATATCCTTTTTCCATTCATAACACCTGTCAAACAGAAAGAAATATTTCTCCTCCAGAACTCTTCCATCTTTAGACAATTAACATAATACATAATAAAAAACAACATATCAATTCTTTAACAGAAGAAGTTACTTATCTCCGAATTGATGACTAATTGTCTATGCATCCTATAAAACAAAAAATCGTTGAGTTAGAAAAACAAATAACACAAGAAATCTGCCATGTTCTTCGTCATGTCTTTTGGGACAGAAAGCGACATGTAGTTTCTCTCCCATATGAAAAAGATTTTAATGAGAAAAATATAAACAAAAGCTCGACCTATTCAAATGAATCAAGAATTCCCCCAGCACTGTCATACTAAAATTCAAGACTTATTAATTCGACCCTCCAAATCACCTTGGAGTTGTTCTGTTTTCTATGTCGTTAAACGAGCAGAATTAGAACGAGGTGTACCCCGTCTTGTCATAAATTACAAACCCCTCAACAAAGTGTTGCAATTGATTAGATATTCCATACCAAATAAAAGAGATTTAATTAATAGATTACGTTCAGCAAAAATATTCTCCAAATTTGACTTAAAATCTGGATTCTAGAAAATCCAAATCGCAGAATCAGACCGCTACAAAACAGCCTTCACAGTACCTTTTGGACATTACGAATGAAATGTAATGCCATTTGGTCTCAACAGAATTTCAAAGAATTATGAATGATAATTTCAATCCCTATAGCTCTTTCAGTATCGTTTACATTGATGATATCCTGATATTTTCTGAAGACCTTGATCAACACTTCAAACATTTAAGACATTTCCTCCAAATTATTAAACAAAATGGACTCGTATTATCCCAAAAGAAAATGAAACTATTTCAAACATCTATCCGGTTTTTAGGACATGACATATCTAAAGTACTGATAAAACCAATTCACAGGTCATAAAATTTGCTGAAAAATTCCCCGATCAGATCAAAGATAAAAATCAACTTCAAAGATTTTTAGGATGTCTCAATTATATTGCTGAATTCTTCCCTAATCTCAGACAAATTTGTCAACCTTTATATGAACGCCTACAAAAAAATCCGCCTCCTTTGTCCGATGTTCATACTAGCATTATCAAAAGTATAAAAGATCAAATCCAAACCCTACCTTGCTTAGGTATCCCTAACCCAACAACATTCATGATAGTTGAAACAGATGCCTCTAACATAGGTTACGGCGGTATCCTCAAATAACGATTAGATACTCAAGAACAATTGGTTAGGTTTTATTCTGGTCTCTGGCTCGGACCACAAAAAAATTATTCAACAATCAAAAAAGAAATTTTATCTATTGTTTTATGTATTTCAAAATTTCAAGATGATCTTTTTAACAAAAAATATCTTTCACGTGTTGACTACGAATCTGCTAAGGAAGTTATTTTTAAAGATGTTAAAAATATTGTTTCAAAACAAATATTTGTTAGGTGGCAAGCTATACTTTCTGTTTTTGATTTTGAAATTGAATTTATCAAAGGGGAAGATAATTCACTTCCTGACTTCCTTACCAGAGAGTTTTTACAAGATAAACAAAATTTTATTGCAGATGGATCCTCCAAAGCAGAAATTACAGACACCAAAGGACTATGAGATGCCTCAAAACAGTTCAAAACAATTGGTCCCACTCCAACCCCATACCCCTCAAAAAAAGCCTTCTGAAAGACCTACTGGTCATTTTCCTCCTCTTACCATGAGTTTCAACCGTTACAGTCCTCTTCAAAATCTCCCAGAACTACCATAAAAATCAGTTCTTGCTTCCTCGTCTTCTCAAATGCCTACCCAATCACAAGCTCAACCCAAAGATGAATTCAAATATGTCACCAAAGCTTGGAAAGAAGATTTGGGATTCGTCCCATTCACAGAATTTCCTCAAGATATCAAACATGAAGATTACTTACGCAAAAAAATTCAGTCTAGACCATATTTGGGATACGGACAACCCCCTCAAAACATAAAAACTCTACGAACTCATCTTGGTTGACACTGGGTCAGCTGAGTACTGAACCAGGAATGAGTTCGTAGAATTTTTGAGTTTTGAGGGGGTTGTCCGTATCCCAAAAATGGTCTGGAGGAAATGACTTACATGTTTGAAGTGTTTATCAAGATTTTCAGAAAATATCAGGATATCATCTATGTAAACTATACTAAAAGAGCAATAGGGATTGAAAATATCGTTCATAATTCGTTGAAATTCGGAAGGGGCATTTTTTAGACCAAATGGCAATACGTTCCATTCGTAATGTCCAAAAGTACTGTGAAGGCAGTTTTGTAGCGGTCAGAATCTGTAATTTGGTTAGAATCCTGACTTTAAGTCGAATTTGGAGAATATTTTTGCTGAATGTAATCTATTAATTATATCTCTTTTATTTGGTATGGGATATCTGATCCATTGCAACACTTTGTTGAGGGGTTTGTAATTTATGACAAGGCGGGGTACACCTCGTTTCAATTCTACTTGTTTAACAACATAAAAACCAGAACAACTCCGAGGTGATTTGGAGGGTCGAATTAGATTTTCGGCTAATAAGTCTTGAATTTCATTATGCTAGTGTTGGAGGAATTCTTGATTCATTTGAATAGGTTGTGCCTTTGTTGGTATATTTTTCTCATTATAATATTTCTAATGAAACCACATGACGTTTTCTGTCCCAAAAAGCATGAGGGAGATCATGACAGATTTCTTGTGTTATTTGTATTTCTAATTCACTGATCTTTTGTTTTATGTGAGGTGTAGATAGTTGTTCATCTATTTTAAGATAGGAAATTTCTTCTTTTAATGAATTGATATGTTGTTTTTTATTGTGTATTATATTAATTTGTTTGAAAATTGAAGAGTTTTGTAGTAAGAATATTTCTTTTTGTTTGGCAGGCGTGATGAAAGGGAAAATGATGTGTCGGTCATGAATTCTGGTGAACACGCCCTTATTATTACTTGGAAAGGGTATTTTTGGGTTAGAAAATGTGCCGAGAATTATCTTGAGATATATCTCGGACAAGCGTAAAGACATTTTTGAAACAATATCCATTATTACAGATATGGGCTTTTGACAATTTATATCTTACATCTAAAGGTTTTGAGTTTGCGGTATATAATTGTTCAGTTGTTTTCTCATAATATTTTGATGGAATTACTCCTTCTATGAGCACATTGTGATCAGCACCGGAGTCCACGAGAGCAATGAATGTTATTTGGAAATCATTTATGACTAAATTGATATTGACGTACCATTTTTTAAATTCAATTTTTTGTATAGAATTGATAAAATTACTTGTTGTTGCTTCGATAAGATTGTCAACATTAATTTCATCAAAGGGTGTAGGGGTAAGAAGTAATAGTTTTGTTTTTAATTCTATATCTTTTTCTCGTAGGGAGAATAAATCTTTTTGAAGTTGATTAACTTGTTTTTTAGTAAGTTAATTTCTGTTTGTAAGTCTTTTGTAGTTATTTGTTTAAGGATGCTTTGCTGAGGGTATTTATCAAATTAGGTACTTAAACTGAAATGTTCTTTAATAAACGTTTTGAACTTTCTTCATCGATAATTAAATCTTTTAATTTGTTAAGATATTGTTTTTGAGTTTCAGGATCTGGGATATGTTGTACAATGTCTAAAATTGCTTCTTTCTTATCTTTCAAA
>KV017333.1:5428-16348 GCA_001598015.1 Dorcoceras hygrometricum
CCTCAGATAGCATAGGATATCCACGCATGTCTGCGAGCGGTGAATCCTCGACAACGATGCATCGACTCCTACATGCATCGGGGTCTCACCCAATCCCGACGCCTGATGACCCCAAGTGAGTCGGCAAACGGGTCAAAGTGAGACGCCTATCATGTAGAGTCTCAATGACGTTTCGAGTCTTGAGGACTAATCAGTACAACCAAGACCTCGAACTTATCCACTCGACAAATGGTAACCACTTGGAAAGTCCGAAGGAGGGTAGTTCGATAGATCACCAGGTCACTATCTATCTGCATGCTCAGAACATCACAATGCTCCCTACCAATGAAACATGGTACTTCGCATCACAGATACTAGTCTCGAACTCGGGCGGCCTTATCCTCATTTTGACGGCCCAATCGACTAGGAACATGTTCAGAATACACAGCGACTATTAGATGTGTTTCATGATAGCCGTCATACCCACTATCACATCTAATATACGCTTTAGTGTATTCTAGGTCTTTACTCAACGCAATTGTTAATCATTATACACACAATGAAAGTAAAGAACGCCATATAATAAATGCGAATATCATATATAAAGATTGTCATATACAAGAGTCTATAAACCCACGCGCCACAAGTTGGCTAGTTGGGCATCTACTCTAACACTGACTACCACCAAACGACGTCGCACAGGAGTCCCACCAGGATAAACAGATCACTGCACAACCTGCTAAATAGATCTCAATTAGATCTCGCATACCAGCTCTGCCAAAGCTGACCCTTACCTACTCTCATCCGATATGAACCACAAACCGCTCGCACACCAGATCTGATCACAAGCGCTGTCCAAATAGTAGCATCAAGCTCTGAGCGTCATGCACACAGGTTACTCTACAACCCACTCAGATCTCCTATGCCAAACCTGGTCGCGCTCCTGAAGAACCAGCTCTTAGACTCAGCAAATCACGCTCCACATCAGTTCCCGTGCACCTATCAACTCATATCAAATCTGATACTGACTCACGCACGTCCCAACACACTGTTTTCCTCAAATCTGGTACGCACAACTTACCATCAACCAGCGTCAAATCTGGTATTTGCGAAACGACGTCGCATTGATTTCACTCAACCAGCGTCTACACTGGTAACCCAAAATGACGTCGCACTGCCTCCAGATCTGACAACCAGCTCACTCAAAATCTGGAATCCACGAACCGGTCTACACCAAAACACGAACCGAACCGGTCCACGCAGCGCTACCATCTCACGCGCACGGGGCATTTCTCTCCAGCTCAGGGCTCATCTACTCAAATCTGCCCGCATCCAAAGCTGATTTCAACGAACAGCTTTGACCAGTTCTCCTAGGCTGGATACCCGATAGTTCACAAGGCACGATTCTCCGAGTTAAATCCTCATACCAATATAATAAAGTCATTAACCATTATATAACCAATTCTAGCTATTTCCTCAAATCTGCTCGTAACATAGCACTAATTAAATCGGTTAATTACAGTCCTCACATCCTCCCCACCTTAAGATATTTCGTCCTAGAAATAAAATGACAACTACAAATCAGAACTAAGGGAAAACCAGAGAATCACCAGGACTGAAACATAACAATCCAACATTGCTAATATAACCAAGCAAATCAACACAAATCATCAAGCTAAAAGATTACCTGAATTAACATTGCAAATGCTCAAACAGATGAGGCGACTCTTGTCTCATCTTTTCTTCAACTTCCCAGGTATATTCCTCTCTGCCATGCTTGCTCCATTGGACCATCACCAACGGAATAGTCGCAGCTGTTTCTCCTTTCTATCCAGAATCTGCACTGGATATTCGACGTAATGCAGGGATTGATCCAGCTCAATTTCATCAGTCCTCAGCTGTAACGCCTAGGAATTCCTGAATACGTAGAAATGAGTGCATGACTAGGGGGAAAATAATTTTATAAAATTACATGCCATTTTAATGTGATTTATTTATGATTTTAATGTTGCATGATATGCTTGTTCCATTTTTAGTCTGTTTGAGTTCCGGACTCCTGGACGAGACTAGGACGACCGAGATGAAAATTAATTGATATTTTTAAGTCCTTAAATTTTTAATAATGAATTTATTATTATTAAACAACAAATTTTGAAAATATGTAAAGGGGAAAGATATAATTTTTGATTGGCAACTTTATGCACATTTACACACAACTTTGAGCATGTTATACACACACTATTATATACAACCACCAAAATTATTTAATCAACCACCAAAATTATTAAGCCAACCACCAAACATCCTTCTTTAAACATCACATGGCATGGTTGAATACATATACAACACACAACACATGACAACACATGCAAACACTCTCAATTTCCAAGCTTTAACTCTCTCCTCTCTCCCCATACATGTGTACCTCCATTATTCTTAGACTTGAAGTCTTCTCTCCTTCTCTCTTGTATTTCCCTTCACCTTTGTAGCTCAATTATCTTTCCCTCAAGCAACCCCATCGAAAATTTTAGGATTTTGGTGATTCAAAGGCGGTCTTGTCCCGATCTCGCATCCTCTACGTCGGTAACTCGTAGATCTCATCTTTCTCCAAGCCAGGCATGTAATATCGATTTATTTTCTCACCAGTTACACCATAGTAAACTGTTTTTAATGTTCAATGCATGATTTTAATGTGATTTTTTTGGATCTGAATGTGATTTGTTTAGATCTATGCACAATTGTTTTAGATCTATGCATGACTCATGTTTTTCATTATGGTTTTGATTTGATCTCATGTTGCTTCGGTCATGGACGGTTCATGGGACTAGGTTTTGGTCCAAGGGTGGTCTGGTAGTTAGTCCATCGAGTTAGGATCACTTAGGTCCAAACGGGAAGCGATTTGGTCAAGGAATGAATTAGTTACAAATTTTATGATCAGAATGTGTCCTGGATTGTATTATGTGTGCAACAGTAGAGTAGTTGGGGTAACTTAAGTCAATAGAAGTTGTCTATGTGGTCAAGGTTGATTTCAGGAGATACCACATTAAGTTAGGATCACGTGGGTTCAAACAGGAAGTGATTTGGTCAAGAAACTAATTATTTATGAATTTTAAAGCTAACACGTGTCCTGGTTGCAATCTGCACACGGGCAGTGGGTTTGTGGGCGTCGGGTTGGTCACTTAATGTATTTTGTTTGAGTTTTTTTGGTTCCAGTAACTATTATATTGAGTTAGGGTGCTGTGGGTTGAAACAGAGAGTGATTTGGTTAAGAAATAACTTTTTAATGATTTTTACCGTTCTATCGCTCGTAGTGAGCCTCGTCGGGTCATTTTTGTGAAAATTAAGATTTTGAGTTTTAGGGGCTGCCAAAGTTTGTGTATGACTTTAATTGATGTTTTAAGAATATTTTAAGATGTTTTCCAGCATTTTTATAAGTTATTTAAATTATGGGATTTTTGACAATTTTAGCGTAGTGGGCCGAATATTTTAAAGTCAAAAATTTTAAAGTTCAATTTTAAAGTTTTGGACCAAGTCATGTATTAGAACAAGTTCAATTTTAAATTAAGTCTAGGTTCTTTTGGTTTTAGAAGTAGTGGGCTTGACTCCTGAACCAGTCCTTGACCAGAGTAGAAAATGTAGACCAGTGAATATATATTTAATTATATATGTAGTATGTTATGTATAATAATGTTTTAAATGAAGGAATTAAATATATATTGACGGGCTAAACTTTTAAATTATGTGATTTTACGAAATTCATGCATCATGAACGTTTTATGAAACGATAAAGGCATGTCGTTTTAAAAGAAAACCCGAGGAATTGAAGTGAATTATGGCAAGTTTACGATGGGAGCTAGCCGGGTAGCCGGGCCCGGGGATCCCCTGTTTTAATGTATTATGAGCTTATGGATCCATGTGGTCACGACATGGTGAAGTGGCAAGCATAGAGGTGTGTGGGATCCCGAGGTAAGGTCGGGTGAACCGCACCGCCACGTACGTTGGTTCTTTCGACTGATCAGTCATACGTCCGCTCACATTTCACAGATACGACTCATACATTTTTATGTTACGATATTTCATGTCTTATGATATATATTATATGATTATGATACGTTACGACCGATGACGAACCATGTTTTACGACCATTCACGCATGTATGATTTAATGTTATTTCAGTACACGTATGTGCTTGCATGTGATTTATTATGCTGAGCCTCTAGGCTCACTAGGTTTAAATGGTGCAGGTGATGATCCTGCTGAGCTTATCCCGACTGGTGAGGACCTCTGAGCGCCCGCTGCAGCTATACCCTGTGGCCGCATCGATGTTTTAGCTTTGTTATGATACGATTTTCTGATTTTGATGTTAGCATGTTATGTTCCGCACTTTTATTCAGTCTGTTTTTTTAAACAAGTATGGATGATTTAACGTTTAAGATATTTATTTTACTTATTTTTTAAAGGGAGGTTTAGAAAATGTTTTCGGAGGGAACGAGCCACACTTACTTTTAGTTTATTTATTCCGCATATTTTTTTTAAAAAAAAATTTTCTAGAGTCTGGTTCGTTTCAGTTGGTATCAGAGCGGTGGTTCTGGTGGGGTACTAGTCTGCTGCGTGGAGCTCGGAAGTCGCACTACCAGTCTGTGAGTTTTATAGTTTTACGATTTATGTTTATGTTCGATGATGCATGTTTTATTTCTGGATGAGTTTGGCCTTAGAATGTTAAGAGTTAGACGCTTAGTCATGCCCTTAGATTTATGTGATAAGGTTTTGGTGTATCAGTATGCCTCCCAGACGCGATAGGAGCCATCAGGATGATTCTGTGCCTCCTCATCCCCCACCTCCTCAGCTGAAACCGTATGAGATAGCTAACATAGATATGCTAGCCGAGATTTCCAGGCTTTTGGAGTGTCAGTCGGAGCGATCCGGGAAGTCGCATGAGGAGGACGTCGCCGAGAGGTTCCGCAAGAAGGGACCTAAGGAGTTCTCAGGGACTACTGATCCACTTGTTGTTGAGGAGTGGATCCGATCTTTGGAGACCATCTACGATTATATGGGTCTCCCAGACGCTGAAAAGGTTCGTTGTGCCATCTTCATAATGAAGGGCGATGCCGCTCTTGGGAGGAATTCAAGAATATATTCTTTGAGAAGTATTTCACTGCTGATGCCCGGAGCCAGCTTATTCGAGATTTTATGAGTCTCCGCCAGGGAGACAAGTCTGCTTCTGAATACGTACGGCAGTTTGAGCGGGGGTGTCACTTCGTGCCCTCGATCGCAACTGTGGAGAGTGAGAAGCTGCGACAGTTTACTGATGTACTGCGACCAGACATCCGTCACGATGTCAATATGGCGGATGTGGCTACTTACATGGCAGCGGTGAACAAGGCGTACCGGTCCGAGAGGGGCTGGAAGGATATGAGGGATGACTTCCAGAGGAAAATCCAGTTGTAGAAGCCCGTCAGGGGCCAGTCTTTGCAGCCGCCAGGGAAGAGACCATTTCAGGGGCCTCCTAAGGGCCCAGATCCTCAGGTGTATCAGCAGCAGAGACCGCAGGGTCAGCAGAGGCCACAGCAGCAGGGGGCCAATGCCCCTAGACCTGGAGGGACACCGATCTGCAAGGAGTGCAGTAAGCAGAATTCAGGACCTTGCATGGCTGGATCAGGCCGGTGCTATCATTGCAAGGAGCCAAGGCATATTTCTAAGGATTTCCCTGAGAAGAGACAAGCCACATGTCGTGTTTTCGTGATGCAGGCAGAGGCTGCAGATCCGGACATGACATTGCTCACGGGTATTCCGTTTTAGATTTCCGTCGTTTCCGTGATTCACCGTGTTGTTTTTTTTTGAATGCTAGTTAGGGCACTGCTAGGAGATTTTATGCCTTAGTTGCTGAATTGATATAGGTAAGAACTGTTAGATCTTTTAGGACCTGCTTTGAGAACTTAGACGGGTAGGAATAGCGAACTAAGAAATGTCTTAGGCTTCTAACTACTTTTTGGGGATCTAGTTTGACCATAAACGCATACCTGTGCGACGTTTCTATTTCAGGAGAGATTCGTGTGCTAGGTGTCACCACACTCACCTTGCTAGACTCGGGAGTGACCCACTCGTTTATTTCGAGTGCGTTCACACAGAGGATGGGTATTGTTCCGGAGAGCTTGGGAGTAGCTCTGGCCATGACGGTTCCGTCAGGAGAGGAGTTGACGACGACCAGCGTAGTGCAGAGATTGACGATGATGTTCCAGGATCATGCGGTCAGCGTAGACTTGGTTGTTTTGCCGATGTCAGGATTCGACCTCATCCTGGGTATGAATTGGTTGACGGATTTTGGAGTGGTGATCTATTTTCAGTGGAGGTCAGTGACTATCAGGCCGCCAGGGCAGAAGACCTTCTTATTTGAGGCAGCGAGGAGATCGCGGAAGCCCAGATTCATATCTTTTCTACAGGCCAGAAAGCTAGTTGAGTTCGGATGTCAGGCGTTCTTGGCCAGTGTTACCACTACAGGAGATTCAGCAGGCCTTTCACTGTCTGATGTGGAGGTAGTCATGGATTTTACAGATGTATTCCCTGATGATGTAGTGGGAATCCCACCGGAGCGAGAGGTGGAGTTTTCTATTGAGCTGATTCCAGGTACAGTGCCTATCTCTAAGGCACCTTATCGATTAGCTCCTATCAAGATAAAGGATCTGAAAGAGAAGATTAAGGAGTTGCTCGATAAGGGGTTCATAAGCCTAGCTTTTCTCCATGGGGCGTGCCAATATTGTTTGTGAAGAAGAAGGATGGCAGCATGAGGTTGTGTATTAACTACCGGGAGCTGAACAGAGTCACAATGAAGAATAAGTACCCACTCCTGAGGATTGAAGATTTATTTGATCAGTTGCAGGGAGCTTTGGTGTTCTTGAAGATTGATTTGAGAGCTGGCTATCACCAGTTGAGAGTTAGAGAGGAGGACGTGTCCAAGAATGCTTTTCGGACACGCTACGGCCATTACGAGTTCTTGGTGATGCCGTTTGGCCTGATGAATGCCCCAGCGATTTTCATGGATTTGATGAACAGGGTATTCAGGCAGTATTTAGACCAGTTCATTATAGTTTTCATCAACGACATTCTGGTCTATTCGAGGAGCTTGGAGGACCATAGGCAGCACTTGCAGACAGCTTTGCAGACTTTGAAGGAGCACAAATTGTATGCAAAGTTCAGCAAGTGCGAGTTTTGGCTTGAGCAGGTGGCATTTCTAGGGCATATTGTGTCGAGAGATGGGATTTCAGTTGACCCATCGAAGGTAGAGGCAGTGCAGAACTGGGGGACTCCGAGGAATGCAGCGAAGATTCGCAGTTTCTTGGGCTTGGCAGGTTATTGCAAAATTATCAAGGTCTTATCTTCAATTTCAGTGCCCTTGACAGCCCTGACCAAGAAAAATATGAAGTATGTGTGGAGTCCTGAGTGTCAGAGGAGCTTTGATCAGCTGAAGGAGGCCCTCACTTCAGCGCCAGTATTGCTATGCCAGTGGACCACGAGGAGTTTGTGGTTTATACAGATGCTTCTTTTAGAGGTTTGTGTGCAGTTCTGATGCAGTGTGGTAAGGTTATTGCTTATGCGTTGAGGCAGCTGAAGAGTTATGAGCAGAATTATCCGATGCAAGATTTGGAGCTAGCAGCAGTAGTGTTCGCTTTGAAGATTTGGAGGTACTATTTGTACGGCGAGAAGTGTCAGATATTCACCGACCACAAGAGCCTCAAGTACTTCTCACCAGAAGGAGTTGAACATGAGGCAACACAGATGGTTAGAGTTGGTGAAGGACTATGACTGTGACATTAGCTACCATCTGGGTAAAGCTAATGTAGTAGAAGATGCTTTGAGTCGGAATACTGCAGTAGTGGCTTGTTTGTCAGTTGAGATGCCACTACAGACTGAGGTAGAGAGATTTGGACTGGAGTTGTATTCAGGAGGCTGTGCGCCGAGTTTAGCAGCGCTCACTATTCAGTCGACTCTTCGAGAGAGGATTAGAGATGAGCAGGCCTCCGATGAGCAGTTACAGCAGTGGAGACAGCGAGATGAGGCCAGAGGACGAGGTCTATACACAGTTGAGGATGGGATAGTTCACTTCAGCGGGCGTATGTGGGTTCCGAGTACTGGACAGTTGAGAGCTGAGATCTTATCAGAGGCTCATGCATCGACGTACTCCATCCACCCAGGGAGTACGAAGATGTACAGAGATTTGAATACATTGTACTGGTGGCCGGGGATGAAGAAGGACATTGGGAGATTCGTGTCTGAGTGCTTGACTTTTCAGCAGGTCAAGGCAGAGAATCAGCGATCGGCAGGGTTGTTGCAGCCACTCCCTATTCCTGAGTGGAAGTGGGAGCACAATACGATGGATTTTGTGGTTGGATTGCCCAGGAGTCATAGAGGGTACACGGCGATATGAGTGATTGTGGACAGACTCACCAAGTCAGTGCATTTCTTACCGGTGAAGACTACTTTCACCCTGACGCAGTACGCCGATCTTTACATCAGAGAGGTTGTCAGACTGCATTGTTAGAGTAGATGCCCAACTAGCCAACTTGTGGCGTGTGTGTTTATAGAATCTTGTATGAAACGATCTTTATATATGATATTCGCATTTATTCATGGCATTCTTTATTTTCATTATGTTATATAATGTTAACAATAGTGTTGGATAAAGACCTAGAATGCACCATAGTGTATGTTAGATGTGATAGTGGTTATGACGGCTATCATGAAACACATCTAATAGTCACTGTGTATTCTGAATTCGTTCCTAGTCGATTGGGCCGTAAAAATGAGGATAAGGCCGCCCAAGATTGAGACTAGTATCTACGATGCGAAGTACCGTGTTTCATTTAGGGAACATTGTGATGTTCTGAGCATGCAGATAGATAGTGACCTGGTGATCTATCGAACTACCCTCGTTCGGACTTTCCAAGTGGTTACCATTTGTCGAGTGGATAAGTCCGAGGTCTTGGTTGTAATGATTAGTCCTCACGACTCGAAACGTCATTGAGACTCTACATGATAGGCGTCTCACTTTGACTCGTTTGCCGACTCACTTGGGGTCATTAGGCGGCGGGATTGGGTGAGACCGCGATGCATGTAGGAGTCGATGCTTCGTTGTCAAGGATTCATCGCTCGCTTACATGCGTGGATATCCTATGCTATCTGAGGGGATAATAGTGTATAAATCTCTGGCCAGAGTACTAGAAGTGTTTTAGGTAAATGGGTTTACCTAGTTACACTCGCGATGTCACTATTCGATCTCCAAGATGTATGCATAGCTATCAGATCTCTAGCGACTCTCGATTTACCAATGGTCGTTGATCTGATCGGGATATATGTGATGAAAGGACCGTACTGTACGCTAACCACGACCAACTGGTTCTTTCAGGTACTATCAGTGATACCTAGGGGATCATGGAGCGATGTTGCTAGGCGCTTTACCATGATCCGTTGGGCAAGTCCGAAATTGTGATTTCGGAGCCACAATGGTTGTGGGCCCACGGCTAGCTGTATCCCTGAACCATTGAGGGTCACTCAAGTATTGGATTCATGATTCCCGCACGGAAACTGAGCTCAATGTGTTGAGCATACGAAGAGGATTTTAGGGAGTGCGACTTCCTAAAAGTCAACAGGGGTCAAATTGCGATTTCCCGCTGTTGAGGGGCAAAACTGTCATTTTGGACTAGGTATCTGAAAAATTGTTTTTCACGTTCATAACATTCAGTTTTGGAAACTGATTCGATCGGTCTGATCTGATCGTCGATCGGAGTTGTGATGAAACAGCAGTGATTTAAATGAACCGAATGTTCATATAGACCTGGGTATGACCCAAGTCCATTGGCCGGTTCAAGCCCATCTATCACCTTTATTAAGTTAAGATGATTAGGGCTTGATAACAAAAAGGATCATAACCTAAACCTAGCCTCCATAGACCACTCGACCGCCCCTCTCCTCGCGCCCCCTCTCTCGACCGCGCCGCCGCCCAAGTGCCTCCGCCCCGCCGCCGCGTACGTTGATCGGACTTGTTCCGAGCGCCCCCTCTCTCGACCGCGCCGCCGCCCAAGTGCCTCCGCCCCGCCGCCGCGTACGTTGATCGGACTTGTTCCGATCAGCTTGATGAGAAGTTTCCGTCCGTGCTGAATTCGTCAGTCCTTCTAGTTCAGGCTGACAAAGGTGTCTTGAATCCGGTCGTGGACCTGATTGATGATCTACCGCCGCCTACAGTTTGAAGTGCCGGTTTTCCCGTGAAACTGGTCGGAGCCAGGCGCCTAGACGCCAGCAAGGTAATCATCTACGGACACCCTATGTGTGTTTGTAGATTTCTTTGAATGTATTGAACACTTTCCGAGAAATTTTTGTTTTTCCGCTGCGCCCCGGGAAGTGGGATCCGGATCCGCCACCGGTATCCCAACAGTGGTATCAGAGCCAAGGCTCGGATCCTTCAATACATTGTTGCCATAATTGTATCGAATCTCAAAATTTTCAGATCAAAACAAACAAAAATTTTTTGGAGATTGGCCACGGCGCCGCCGCGCGCTGGCCACACGATGCCATGCTCGCTGGCCATGCATGGTGGCCAAGACATGCGATCTGTTTCGCGCGCGGCTGCACGATCGATAGGCGATCGATGGCCGCTGGTCTCGCGCACCAGGTTGCATGGAGATCGCGCATGGTGGCCGAGAGTCGGCCGTTGGCCATTGCGCACAGGCTGCGCAAACTACCGATCAACGTTGCTGCTGGACTCGCGCAATTTGTTGCGCGGTTGTCGGGGCAACTCGCACGGCCGTGCGCCGTGCTTGGCGCGGTGATGCTGTCCCGTGATTTGTGGCGGCGGCCGCCGCCGTGCGGCTGCCGTCCGGTGAGTCTCCCGACAGCGTTGCGACGCTGGGTTGTTTTCTAGGGATTAGTGTTGGGCTGTCCTGGACAAC
>KV017337.1:51978-66359 GCA_001598015.1 Dorcoceras hygrometricum
TTGAGCCTTTGACAGATTGATTTGATTACCTGATTGGGTGCCACGTTGTGACTGGCCGGCTGTTGAGTCGTGTCCGAAAAGTCCAACGCTATCGTCGGAGTGGTGACTACCGGATTCGAGTGTCTACCACCGAGCTGTGATGGGCTGACGGGCCCTGATGATCACGGACCGATGATTTCCACCGGCTGATTGGCTGTGCGTGGTATAGAGGCTTGATTTGAGTTGCCAGTTGATAGACTGGTCTAGCTATCCGACTTCTTGATAGCCCTCATGCATTCATAGCATTGATTATAGCTTGTTGTATGTTTTCTGCTTTGATAGCTCTTCGTACTGAGGCTTGACCTCGTATTTCTTTTCCTGCTTTGTTGTTTGGGTCTGTGTTACCCATTTGCAGGAGTTTCAGGTAACCAAGCTGGACCGAGTGGAAGTTCAGTTGGTCGATCCCCGCATCCTTGAGTCCCAGTTTATTTATTATATGTATTGAACCGGGGGATGCCCCGTGTTATCATGTATTTGGGGATCTATCTTTTGAATTGATTTATGTGGTTACTTGCTGTATCGAGTTGAGTAAACTTTTATTTTGAATATCGAATATTTTGAACGTATGATTTGAAGTTCAGGCCTTTGTATTTCGAAAAATTTTTAAGCCCTGATTTTAAGCTTCCGTAATTATGCGCTTACTTTGTGTTAATTGTTGGTAATTAGCACGGGGCCTGACAGGCCCTACAACACAACATATGTTCCCAAATCTGACTACTCAGCGCAGAAGGCTGCATAACTTCCAAAGCTGAACCCAGCTTACGGTTTGCTACTCAATCGCTAACAGCTCATAGCTGCTACACCACCAGCTCGCACCAAGGCAGATCAGATCGCATTAACATTGCTGTCTAACAGTTCACGCAACTCAGCTTGGAGGAATTTAGAATAGCACATATCATACCTATCAGCTCGATACTCTAAACAACTTACGACACCCCAAAGCTGTTCGATATGCTCTCGGATCATAGCGCACCAATCTGTAACAGTTTGCGATCCCAGAACAGCTCACGCCTGCTGCTCCCTGCTACATAGTGCTCCTAGACTGCTAACAGCTCAAGGACTCAGCACAGTCCTTACGTAGCAGCTTGCTCCTAATCTGGTGCACAAGAATAGCTTACACTCCCACGCATCGATCTAGCTCTCGCAACCCACCGGATTACCTCTAAGCTGGATAATCCAAATTATTAACCCTTAATACAAACATAATTAAGCTACTAATTACCTCGATTAATTGGGGTCTCACATCAAGTTCCTCATATGTCGAGTCGCCAGAGTTTTAAGCCCAAATATAAACAGTTCAAGAAGAAGTCGAGTACAAGTTCTTTGGGGTATGACAGTTTTTCTGGAGGTAGTTCAAGGGCAGTGTTTTGTGATCAATGTGGAGGTAAACATCTGACGACATAGTGTGTTGGAGTAAGGGAAGTTTTCCATATTTTCAGATAGTATGGACACTTTGCGAGGGTTTGTCCTTCTGTTGGGAGTCCGTGTTTCACTCCATCACAACATGGCCAGTCTGGAGGGTCTTCTCGGGGATAAATTACTCATGGTCAGGCTTTTTGAGGACCGTAATTAGCTGAGATAATTAACGATCTAATCCATATGGATTAGTGGATAACTAATCAGAATAGATCAGCCTAGGGAGCATATGATAAGATGAAACAGCTCGGACACGAGCTGGTTCTAGGGTTGGTGCTAAGCTGATAGAAGAAACTGTTTATTGTGGACCAGATTAGGCAGAAGCTGTTATGAAAGGATTGTGCTGAGTCCATGTAGCTGTTAGCAACTTAGGAGTATCGTATATCAGGGAACAACAGGAGTGATCTGTTCTGGGATCGTGAGCTGTTCCAGGTTTATGCGATGTGATCTGTGAGCTTAGCGAACAGATTTGGGCATTGTAAGTTGTTTAGAGCATCCTAAGATGATAGATAGGATGCGGGCTGTTCTGGGTATCATGGGCTGTGTTGACAGTCACAAGCTGTTTGAAGATAACAGCTTAGCAGCGAGCAGCTTATGGGTTTTGATGTTTGAGTCTAAGCTGGGTAGAACTTAGAGATGTTCTAGGTGCCCTGAGCTGATGGACCAGATTATGAGTGCCGTGCAATGCTAGTTGGTGAAATCAGCTCGGACGCAAGCTGGTGATGACGCACAGTTGGATGAAACCTGTTAATGAGGGTCAGTTCTAGTGAGAACTGATCGTATTCCTGAGCTGGAGTAGTGCGTGAGAGTTGTTAGCGCACGAGAGATGATCTGGGGTCAGAGTTGAGGCCTGCGCTGTTAGAACTCATCGGCCTGGTCGTAAACTAATAGTGAAGAGCAGGTTCTATGAGAGCTGTTAGTCTCACATGAGCTGATCTAGTGCATAAACTAGTCTGTACTGTGATCTTTTACTACTGTAGCAGTCAAGAGCCTGTGCTGTTGTGAGAGCATGATCTGTTAGGACGCGAGCTGTGGGATGCGAGAGCTGGTAGCATGTACGTGCTGAGTTGTACGCTGGGCTGAAGTCACTGTAGCCGTGATCTGTTGAAGTGGTGGATATATATACCAGCACTTGGTTATTTGAGAACACATCCCTTTACGTCTTCTGGAATCTCTCGACAGATATTTTACCCAAACCCTAGCTATTGTTCACCCGTCCAGTAAATTCCAAATCGCCGGAGTTTGACAGGTCAGTTGGGAGCGAGGGTACATCGGTTGGAAACCCCTCTCCAAGGCCGACGTTTCCATACCAGTTTGGAGTTGGGAGGAGGCCGGGCAAAGGAGAACATCATGAAGCTGCACGGATTGGGTTTCACGATTTCCGGCTGAGTTTGAGCTTCGGTTCAGGTATCCGTGTTCTGCTAGCATTGGTTTATGTCCCTAGCATTTATCTTTGAGCTATCTAGAGCTCTGTTGTTGTATACAGTAGTGCTGCGTTGTTGAGGCCTTCGACCGAGAGTTGTATAAGCTTTAGCAGAGCTGATTCTTTAGGTATATTAGCATATTAGAGCTCCCTGGTGGTTGCTATGAGCTGCGGGCCTTCAGCAGTTGGAAAAGCGGAGCAGGAGGTGTGTTCTGCTGGCAGCCGTGAGCTTGTGCTGAGGTAGTTTGCCAAGATCTGCGTAAGGTACGAATTGAGCTTGTGTTTTACAGCTTGGGATAAGCATGTGAGCGTAGTGGCTGTAGGCTGAACTGCCTTAGCTTGTCGTGTATATTTGGGTGTGATTTTTGTTATTCTTGTGCTGAGTAGCCGAGATGGTTCTGTTGTGTTATGCATATGGTGTCTAAGCTATTGATGTGCAGTGTTTTGTTATGCGTGCTTGAGACTATGCTATACAGGTTGAGTATGTACTGCCTACATGCTGTTATGCCATAGTTTCTATGCGCGAGCTGTGTGGATGCGCTGCTTGTTTTTTGTCGTGCTATTGGCTGTGAGCTGATTTTCTCAGCCTAGGATCGCATGGTAGAACCTGATCTGTGCTGTTTTATTCCCTGTGCTAACATTTATATAGCTGCTGCGTACACTATTCTGTAATGTTATGCTTACCGTGCTGATTGCATGTGTTAGTTGTATGTTGTTGCATGAGCTTGCTGATACTGCATACTTCCATAGCATATTGAGCCTGATTTCTTTGAGGACCTGGTGGATGTGATAGTACCGTGATCTCGTCTCCCCGCTGTGATGATTGGTGTCGCCATGAGGTGGAGTGGGTGATTTCCATTCCCTCAGAGATCTGAAAGGCATCAATAGGGTTGAGGCTGAAAGGGATTACGGGTACTGCGTGTGTGGTGATCGGTTAATGCCCTCACCCCTCATACGTGTAGTGGCCACTATTGTTGGTTGACTGGCCGACTGAGACGTCGTGCCTGAGAGTCATTATCCATTGTTGTTTGATTGGCCGGCTGAGACGTCATGCCTATGAGTCTTTCACTGAGTCGTGATTGCCAGCTGAGTTACTGTGCTTGTTGATAATGAGCCTTGGTATCCCCTCATGCATTGCACGACACATGTTTCATGCTTTATTTGATATCTGTTGATGATTTGCTCTTCGTACTGAGGTTTGACCTCTTTTGTTTTCCCTTGGGGCTGCTTGGCCGTGTGTTGGCCATTGCAGACCATTTTCAGGTAGTCAGCTGGTCCGTGAGGTGTGACAGCTGGTGCAGTCCAGGTGTGAGTTCCCAGTTATGTATATATACATATATATGCTATATCGAGTCATTGCCAGGGGTTTCTTTATGTATTTGTTTGTGTTTGACTTGATTGAGTTGCATGTATAATCGTTGTAGCAGTAGTTGTTGCTGCGACTTTTGATTCAAAGCCTTATTTTGAGTATAAACTTATGTTGAATGCTATATTGTCAGTCAGGCCGAAAAAGAAAAATTTTACCCGCTTTTAAGCTTCCGTGTTTTACGTGTTTTAGCTGTGGTTAGAACACCGGGCTTGACATTATGGTATCAGAGCTTAAATTGGGATAAACTCGTTTCCTTTCTATCATACTCGAGTCTAGGCACTGTGTTTGTCCTTCTGCATTTGCTTGACTACATGATTACCTACTTTGTTTGTGCTTATCTCTGATGTACCTCTTAAATGCCGCCGAGGAGAGGTAGAGGTAGAGCTGGTAGGCAGGTTGTAGACGAGCCGATAGTTTCAGATAGTGAGGAGGATTTCGCTTAGCCTAATGTTCCTTTGCACCATCGTGCTAGACAGGCTGAGGCTGAGGCTGAGGTGGAGCAATTGACTCGATGAGTGAATAGTATGGAGCAGTTCTGGCTAGGTTCCAACGGATGAACCCTCCTACCTTCAATGGTGCCGAAGGTGGTCATGTAGGCGAGGGTTGGTTTGTGAACATGGTGGGTCTGTTTGACCGTGTGCAGTACGAGGATGAGGCAAGATTGAGTCTGGCGACTTTCCAGTTGAGAGATCAGGCACAGCTTTGGTGGAGAGGTGCTACCCAAGCGATGACTAAGATGGGAACGGTGATTATGTGGTTGAGTTTCTGTGCTGCCTTTCGTCAGGAGTACATCCCCGAGTTATACTATAACACCAAGGAGCGTGAGTTCAAAAACTTGGTGCAAAGGGATCTGAAAGTGACTGAGTATGAGAGGAGGTTTTCTTCTCTTCTCGCCTATGTTCCCCATGCTGCTGGCCGTGAGAGGGCGAAGCGGAACAGATTCTTGGAAGGTTTGAGAGAGGACCTTTATTCTCTGGTGTTAGCAGCTTCCCCTTCTACCTTTGCGGAGGCAATGGACCGAGTGAAGACATCGAGGAAGGCCTGCAGAATAGACAAGCTTGGATCCAAAGGACAACTGGACAGAATGTTTCTTCTGTACCATCTGAAGTACCTTCTTCCCAACCTTCTCAGGCACCGCAATCTTCGAACCGTCATCGGTTCAGGCCGAGAGGAAAGCAATTCAAGAGGACTGGTTCGAGTTCTTCCGGCTCAGACAGCTCTGGTGGAGCTATGGTTTGTGGCCAGTGTGGTGGCAAGTGTAATACCCGAGAATTTTGGAAATGACTGGCAGGATTTGTCCTACAAGAGGACAACTTTCTAACCTGTCGCAGCAGGGTCCTTTTGGTGATGATTCACGGGATCTGCATTTGCCTCCTCAACCTCAGCACTTGGGACCTCAGTGGGCTCAGTTGAGAGCGAGGACTAGAGAGGATGCTGATGAATTTCGGAGGGGTAATCGCAGGTACTTGCTTTGCTTTTGGATTATCCTGCGTGAGTTGTGTTGACACGAGGACATCACACGCGTGTGTTTTGCTCTATGTGTTGAGTGTGGGATGATTCGATCCCCACCTTGTTTGCGTGATGTAGTGTCTGTTAGTACTCCTGCTGATGTGAGTTAGATTTGTTCCGTGAGATAGTGCTGACTTGTATGGCTAACTTGAGGAGTAGGTGTTAGTGGTTTTCCCTGTTGTTCGATAGCCCTTGAATCCTTTCCGACTAGGTTCTTGGATTTGCTTTTGGAACACGAGATTGATTTTAGCTTTGAGTAGGTGCTAGGATCTGCCCCGACTTCTGGAGTTTTGTTGTTGTTGCGCACCTGCTATCTTGAGGAGTTGTCGGTGATAGCCAGGCCGTTGTTGTTGCTGCTGGACCAGTAAGGTAGAGATATTACCTAGAGTGGATGTTGGATCTGTTTCTACAGATCAGAATCTAATTTTTTATTGACACAAACCTGCTTATATTTGACAAACGGCTTTTGTGCGATGTGCAGTGCACTTGAGTGAGGAAACAGAGAGATGTTCAAGCTAGAACAGTGAGGGGACGCCCAAGCTGGTTAAGCGAAGAACATATAAGATGGAACGGTGAGGGGACGCCCAAGCTGGTCCAACATAGGTTGCCATGTAGATTCTACAGGAATCCAGAGCGCTGGAAGCATCAAGCTGGTTCACCAGCTTGATGAAATAGAAGAGCAGTGATCAAGCGCAACATGGTTCAGTGAAGAGCAGAACGTTTCAAGGGAAGATCAAGTGCATCATACAAGTGAAGTGATTGAGTGTCGTTAAATAGACAAGCGCAGTGATCGAGTGCAGGTCAGATCACTAAGCGCAACAGTGTGCTTGCTGATGGTTTGGATGAGGTGTCCTTTGACACCCCAGATTTAACGACTGTCCCCACTGTACCAACACGGATCTTTCCAGGGTGTTTTATCCTCACTCGCACGCACCTTGAGAAACTTCCCAGGGGATCACCCATCCCAAAATTGTCCCAAGTCAAGCACGCTTAACTTTAGAGTTCTTGAGTGATGAGCTCCAGAAAAGAAGATGCACCTTGTTGGTATGAGTAGTACCAATTAAATCTGATAGCCTTCCTCAACTAACATCAATTATATCTATAACTTCTCAGTCTCGTAATCCCTCTCATTCCGGTGTGAGATGGGTTCATTCATGTGCCCCTTCGCTCTAGAAGCCTGCCAGGAGCCGCTCTTTGTCCGTACAACCTCTTGGCACCGGCGATCACTCCCCGCCCTCTTTTGAGCCCCGGACCTCACATGCCCACTAGCTTCCGCTTGGTTCGTCCCTGAACCACACCGTACTAAGAGAGGTCGGCTCTGATACCAACTTTGACACCCCAGATTTAACGACTGTCCCCACTGTACCAACACTGATCTTTCCAGCGTGTTTTGTCCTCACTCGCACGCACCCTGAGAAACTTCCCAGGGGGTCACCCATCCCAAAATTGTCCCAAGTCAAGCACGCTTAAATTTAGAGTTCTTAAATGATGAGCTCCAGAAAAGAAGATGCACCTTGTTGGTATGAGTAATACCAATTAAATCTGATAGCCTTCCTCAACTAACATCAATTATATCTATAACTTTCCAGTTTCTTAATCCCTCTCATTCCGGTGTGAGATCGGTTCATTCATGTGCCCCTTCGCCTCTAGAAGACTGAAACAAACCAGACTCTAGAATTTTTTTAAAAAACATATGCTGAAGCAAACATAAACTTAAAGTATGGCTCGTTCCTTTCTAAAATATTTATAAATCATTTTCTCAAAAATACTTTAAATATAAATAAAGAAATATTTAAAACGTTGAAACATTCAAGCAGAATAAATGCACTGAGTAAAAATACTGAAAGTAAACATGTTTAAAAACCAATATCTAAAACTTCATCATGACAGACTAAAGACATGAAGGCGGTCACGGGGTACTGCTGCAACAGGCACTCAGACGTCCTCACCGCCAGTCGGGATGTACTCATCGGCAGGGTCATCACCTGCACCATTTAAACCTAGTGAGCCTAGAGGCTCAGCATGCTCTATCGTAATACATAACAAAGTACATACTAATAAAACCGCATGCAAGCACATACTTGTAATTAACATAACGTTAAAGCGTGAATGCGTGCATGATCTTAAAACATTTCATATCGTGCATTTCATATCATAACATATCATATAACATATAAGGCATGGCATAACGTAACCTGAAAAATATATGAGTCGTATTAGTGAATGTGAGCGGGCGTATGACTGATCAGTTGTAAAAACCAACGCGTGACGATGTGGTTCACCCCGATATCACACGAGGATCCCTATATGTCACACCTCCTATAATTGACATCACCAAGTCGTGATCACATGGATCCATAGGCCCTATAATCACCTAAAAATAGGGGTTTCCCTGGGCCCGGCTACCCGGTTAACTCATATCGTAGACTTTGCCACATCACTTCAATCCCTCGGGGTTTTAACTTAAAAAAAACATGCCTGATCATTTAATAAAATCTCATGATACGTGAATTTCTTAAAATCATGTAATTTAAAACTTAGCCCGTTAATGTATATTTAATCATTTCTTTGAAAACGTTTACGTACATAAAATACTACATATATAATTAAACATACATTTATGGGCTTCTACATTTTTCTACTTCGGTCAAGGATTGAATTCGGGACCTGGCTCACCACTACTAGACAAAACATCGCTCTAAACTCGGTCGATGAAACGAATGTTCACCGCTTTTTCCCATTTTTTCCTATTTTCTTTAAATTTTTGATTTCTTAAAATCAAGGCTAAATGTGGCTAATAAAATAAATTTTGACTTCTAAAAAATCAATTAGGGCTTATTAAATCGATTTTGACTTTTAAAATCAATTTAAATCAATTTTAACCTCAAAAGCCGATTTTGACCAAAAGACCGATTTTGACCAAATTGCTCTAAACTCGGTCGATGAAACGAATGTTCACCGCTTTTTCCCATTTTTTCCTATTTTCTTTAAATTTTTGATTTCTTAAAATCAAGGCTAAATGTGGCTAATAAAATAAATTTTGACTTCTAAAAAATCAATTAGGGCTTATTAAATCGATTTTGACTTTTAAAATCAATTTAAATCAATTTTAACCTCAAAAGCCGATTTTGACCAAAAGACCGATTTTGACCAAATTAAATCCCAAAAATTGATTCTAACTTAATTAAAATACCTAAAGCCCTAATTTTGACTAAAAACTTAAAATTAAACATAACCTAAATTATTTAAAAGGTTTGACTCAATTTTGACCTTCTGGCTAATTTCTTTAAAATTGGACCTTTGACACATTAATTAAAATAACAGGTCCATAAATAAAATAACTTGACCCCATTTTAAAAAATTTGACTCCAGACTCGAAGAACAGATCCAGTCCAACCGAACCAGCCAAAACCGGTTCACTTAGACTGAACCAATTCCCCAAAAATTAACCTAGGCCGAAACACACACACACACCCATGCGGCGCCGCCGCGACCAGCAGCCACTTCGCATGACCGTTCTCCCTGCTCCGGCCACCACTTCCGGAGCCCTTCCATCTGGACCATCCACAGGTCCATACGGTCCTAACCTGACCGACCATGGTCCCACCAAGCACGCACGAAGGAGAACGAGCCGCTCAAAGAGGGCGCACGATGCTGTGCAGGAATACGCAGCGCGCAGTGTTCTCCTTCTAGCTGATGGTTCGTCGACCACACCCAGCTATGGACCAATCCTAGACTTCCTTAGGACGCCCTTGAACCACCTAATATCGAGCCAAGGTCCCTTAGGCAGCCCCTGAACCGAAGCCATGCAAGAAAGGTTCAAAGCCGTGAGATGTAACATGAGATATTGCATGAACCATGAACAAGATGAGTAGATCTGAACAATACACTTGTAATTCACACGAATTTTCATAAAAATCAGTCTAATACAGTTTAAATGGTGAGAAAATGGATTGATATAACATGCCTGAGTTGAAGAAGGCGTAGATCTGCGAGGTACGGACGTTCTAGACACGAGATCGGGGCGCCGCCAGATTTGGATCACCAAGTTTCTTCAAAGGCTGGAAATTTTCGAAAGTTTGTGTGCTTGTGAGGGAGGGGGACGGCTAGTGCAAAGAAAGGAGGCTAGGTTTTGTGTAAAATGTGATCAAGGAATAATTAAAGTGCCTAATATGACCTCTATGGATTTAAATTAACAAAAGTACAAGCTTGCCCCTCTAATTAAATTAAAAATGTGTTTAAAACTCATACTAGGGCTTTAATGGTTATAAAATTTCGAAATGTAGGCCTCCTCATAATTTAAAATGCCTTAAAACTCAATATACCAGCCCGTGTAGGTGAAAAACGGGTTCCCCTCCAAAATAGTTATAAAAATCCTAATTTCAAAAATATTTGCTTAAAATAAAATAATTTCATTCTTAAAATCTCATAACTTAAAAATCTCAAAATCATTTTCATTCCGGTCGACCCTAATCTCGTCCACACGTTCTTGCTCAAGCAGGCTGAAAAACAAGTTATGCACACCATGCAGCATAAAATCATAAATAAATCAAATAAGATGGCATGTAATCATCTAAAAATATTTTCCCCCTAGTCATGCACTCATTCTCACGTAATCTGGAAAATCTCATAACTTAAAAATCTCAAAATCATTTTCATTCCGGTCGACCCTAATCTCGTCCACACGTTCTTGCTCAAGCAGGCTGAAAAACAAGTTATGCACACCATGCAGCATAAAATCATAAATAAATCAAATAAGATGGCATGTAATCATCTAAAAATATTTTCCCCCTAGTCATGCACTCATTCTCACGTAATCTGGATTTCGGGGTGTTACATGTCCGAATGGATCAAGAAGACAAGCAAGAAACACGAGAGCTCTTGAGGAAAAGAGCCAAGCTGGTAAACCAGATCAAGGAAGAGAAAACCTGATCAGGGACCTCAGCAGCTGGACGCCTACAATGGGGAAGCAGAAGGCTGTTGTAGTGAATAAAGCAACCAGCTGGGAAGGAAACCAGCTGAGAAACCAGCTCAGTGACCTGCTTAGTGTAATGAACAAGCCGGCTCAAAGCAGCTCAAGAGTATGAAAGAATAGAACAAGAGCAATTGCAGTACAAGAGCAGATAGAGAGGAGAAGAAGAGAGCTTTGAACAGCTCAACCAGCTCAGAGATAAAATGGTTGAAGAAGACCAGCTGGAAGGACACTAGCTGCTAGACCAGATCAGAAGTCTTGCGCCAGATCAGATAAATTAGTTTGTGCAATCACAGAATACTAGAAGACAAACTAATTTACTTGATCGAGACGAACAGAGCTCGATGTTAGCAAAAGCTGCAGAAGCGCCAATGAAATAGCTCAAGTCAAATAAAGTCTGCAACACATTAAAAGCCAAAGGACGCAAAGTACAAAAATATCAGAAGACGTTTCAACGGTTACAACTTCGTGTCCAACGGACAAATCTGCTAAGAGGCTTTATATATCAAGAGCAGGAGATTGAAGAAGAAGGGAGAGTGAGCCATAACAGCAGAGAAAGTGTTGTGCATATGCAAAACGAAATATAACAAGAATGCACAACACAAAGCAGTGCTGGTCGCAAGTTTGCATACTAAGTTGCAACTGGTATGCAAGCTAGTTCCGTGCTTAGATTTTAGCTAATGCACTGATGGAAAGCTTCAAAGAATAATCAAGTCGACAGCAGAAGCTCTGGGAAGATATTGATAAAACAGCTCGACAGCAGCACTTCCCAGTGTGTGATATTTTATCTTTGAGAGATTGAGCGCACAATGTAATCTCACACACGATTCACTCATATATACTTGAGAGTTGAGAAAAACAGATAATTGAGTGAATCAAATTAAAAACTCTCCATTGTAGTCTTTGGACAGAGATGTTAAACAAGTCTATGTTGTCTTTCGCACTAAGACGTTAAAGAAGTGTATGTAGCATTTCTCACTGAGGCAGTAAAGAAGTGATGTTAGACACACAGCTTGCGGGCTTAGTGTGTGGTGGTTGCTAGGAGTTCTTGCGGCTGCTGGTCATAGGAGTGGGTTGCATTGAAGGTCGCTGTAATCAAAGCCTTCTAGTGGATCCTTCCCGATTGCAGAAGAAGGGGAGACGTAGAAGATTCGGCTCCGAACTTCCATAAACAAATTGCAGCGTATTTATTTACAGCTTTCTGCATTTACATTCACGTATTGCATGTTTGTTTAATACGCATAAAACTATTTAAATGGCTTTCGATTATAAGAGTTCAGTTTGAGTTGTTTCCACATGATTTTAACTCATAACTCAATCTGTATCTCGGTGCACTAACATTCCAGAACACTGAGATATTGCAGATGAAGACGTAAGAAACCAGATTGTTTGTGTTGAACCAGCTCGCAGAACAGCTGTTAATCTGGACCAGCTTGAAGAACTTTAGTCCAGCTTCACGCCGATCTGATTTCACAGTTGCGTGCTGGTTTTTCAACTCCCAAATTTTAAAATGCACGTACCTTAAGATTTGGTGTCTAGGCTGTGTGAGAGCCTACGTGAGTTGTGGCAGAGCTCACATACACCCCCTCGTAAATCGATCCTAACAGTGGATATGAGTTCGTTCTTTTGAATTTGGAGTGGAGATAGCCTGTGCAGCGAGTGAGGCCTGGGATTCAAAGTATAATGGATCAGCTTAGACGGTGAGATGATCCTTGGAACCCGTGGGCTGAGCAGCGTTAGTTGTTAGATGGCGTGTTGATGTGATACATGCTGACTGTGCTTTCAGCTTTGAGGCAAGCGGAACGTTGTAAGCTGAGTATCAGCGTAGATTCCCTGCTGATTTTGCCTGTGCCAGTTCGAGTTGGCAGCGTAGTTGAGTAAGCTAAGCTGTGTTGGAATCAGCTTAGAGCAGGCTTGACTAATATTTCCTGTGGTGAGACAGGTGTCTCTTGAGTACGATGACAAGATGGTACGTCAACCCAATGGTGAGATTGCGTGGTGTGCTATCGTTGATAAGGGACCAGTAGGAGGTCTTGGAGAATTCCCAGATGTTGGAAGAACGTGTAGACAGCTTCGGAGTCCCGATTGGCTAGGATAATGTAACACCCCAAAATCCATAGGACCATATTTATGTATTTTATTGATTTCATGGGCCAAATTGGCAATTTTAAATATTATATAATTGCTGATTTAATTGATTATAGGACAACAAGATGCGTTGCGGCTGGTTTCAGCAGATGACTCCAAAGAACGATGCACGAACTGGTTTCAAATCAATTGAAAAATATTTTAAGGAGGACAAATGATTTCTTTTGAAATGATATGAAGGGAATTTTACTAAATTTTATAAGTGTGTCATGCTTGATTTCACAAGTAGCTTGCCACTAATCCCTTTAATATAAAAACTTGTTTTCAAAGTAAGATTTTTATCATTTGCAAAGAAAAGTCTTAGAGTGTTCTTCAAAATATTTCCAGAAGAGTTCGTGTGTTGTTCAAAGAGAAGATTTCTGCAGGAATTGGTTGCTGTCGCAAAGTGTTGTTTAAGGCAAGTAAAAGCTGATTTTTGACTCACCATTTGAAGCATATATTGTTGTTTCTGAGTCTTTGCTTGTATGTTTAACAGTATGTTTAAAGTTCATGTTTTAAATGATTTAGACATGAAAAAGAAGGAAAAGATGGGTTCGAAAATGATGTTTTAAATTTATTTTAAGATTATGGCATAGATAGTTGACGGTCACCAAGGAGAAGGGTGAGCAGTTGTCTAGATGTCGACTGCCCTTTCATATGAGCTATATGCTAAAACTGATATCGGAAGTCATTTTGATCAAAGTGCACATTGGACCATGAGGAGCTTATATGCCATAAATCTAAAGAAAAGAAATTGATGTTAAGAGCTGGGCTATTATCCCCTGTCTCTAAGATTACGAAATTTATAAAATGTCTATGTAGGTTCAGAGGTCTGCCTGCGTTTTATGAAATTGTTATTATTCAGATTTTACTTGCTGAGCCCCTAGGCTCATTAGCTTTTAAAATGGTGCAGGTATGACAGCTGAGGAGAGAACAGGAGGTGAAAGCTGATACCAGCTGCTGGGTAGTGTTGTGTTTATCCAAGGCCTACGTTTTCCGTGTCTTAGTTGATGTATTTCATTTAGAACGTACTGTACTAAATCAGTTGCAACGGTTGTATATTTATATAAAGTAGCAGCTGTTGTAAATCGCAATTGCAATTATCAATGAAAACTATTTTCCGCAAATGTATTCGGTAGTTGGCGCGCAAATAAGTACCTGCTAGTCTTTGAGTTGTTTTATGTTTTGATTTATTTTAAGCTATAAGGATTACATCTTATAACAAATCATCTTTTCGCCTTCTTTTATTTCGAATATTTCTATTTACCCCAATTCTCGTGGCCCCGTTGGGTTCGGGTGCTACAACATGGTATCAGAGCAACGTTCCTGAGATAAACACACGCACCATCAGCTGAATCAGAGTTCATCGACTGTTCCTCTAAGTTGTGAGTTTATTTTCAGAGCACTGTCTTTAAATTGATTAGCATGTTCTGATATATGTATGTGGTGGATTATGGGCTATAGTGTTAGAGTAGATGCCAACTAGCCAACTTGTGGCGTGTGGGTTTTCATTGACTCTTGTACAA
>KV017340.1:1453-12717 GCA_001598015.1 Dorcoceras hygrometricum
ACACAGCGACTATTAGATGTGTTTCATGATAGCCGTCATACCCACTATCACATCTAACATACGCTTCAGTGCATTCTAGGTCTTTACTCAACGCAATTGTAAATTATTACACACATAATGAAAGTAAAGAATGCCATATAAGAAAATGCGAATATCATATATAAAGATTGATTGTACAAGAGTCTATAAAACCCACACGCCACAAGTTGGCTAGTTGGGCATCTACTCTAACATTCACATCTGTTAAGCATCTGCACACTCCGTAGATTTGTTAGAAACACAATAATAAGTTTTGTGTAATTCAAAATTCAATCTGGATCTATTGACACAGATCCATCAACGGCCTTTCCTGTTTAACCTTTCACTTACCTTGCGCATTTTTACTCTCTGGTATTCTTGTGCTCGTACTCTCTTGTGTGTTCTCTGCAAATATTTTTCAGGTGTTCTATCTCTTTATCAACTAGCTGCGATGGCATCATCACTCTTCACCAACACCCTTCACGTCTGTTTTGACTCTGTTCTTCCATATATCCCGATCAGACCACGCCTCCCGGCGAGGCAGCGAAAGAACAAAAATTGCCGGGAGACGATCAATAAATTTCAATACAAACAACAGACTATGACATTCATAGGGCGTTTAGATTGCTACCTTGCTGGCAACTCGTGCCTGGCTCCGACCAGTTTCTCGAGGAAATCGGCACTTCACGGTAGATTGCGGTAGACTACGTCAATCAGGTCCATGACCGGATACGAGAATCCTTCATCAGCCTGCACTAGAAGGCCTGACGAGATCGGCACAGACGGATTCTCCTCGTCAAGTTGGTCGGAACAGATTCTGATGACTCGAAGCGGCGGCGGCGGCGGCTTGTTTAGAGAGGAGGGGGGCGGCGGCTTTAGCTCTAGGTTTAGGGTTTGATTTGCATCAAGTGTTAGTGTATTGAGTTAATTAGTCTAAGTCTATATTAAATAGACTTGGTGATGGATTTGGATCCGGCCCAATGGGCCCAGGTCCAACGGATGAACATTCGGTACATCTCCATCACCGAGACTTAATCGTAACTCCGATCGCCGATCAGATCAGACGGATCGACTCAGTTTCCAAAACTAAATACTATGATCTGAAAAACCATTTTTTCAGAACCCCAGTGCAAAATGACCGTTTTGCCCTTCAACATCGAGAAATCCCGATTTGACCCCTGTTGACTTTTAGGAAGTCGCACTCCCCAAACTCCTCTCGTCATGCTCAACACATTGAGCTGAGTATCCGTACGGGAATTTCGAATCCAGTACTTGTGTGACCATCAATGGTTCAGGGATACAGCTAGCCGTGGGCCCACAACCATTGTGGCTCCGGAATCACAATTCCGGACTTGCCCAACGGATCATGGTAAGAGCGTCTAGCAACATCGCCCCATGATCCCCTAGGTCACTGATAGTGCCCGCAAGAACCAGTTGGTCGATGTTAGCGTACAGTACGGTCCTTTCAATCCATATGTCCCGATCAGATCAACGACCATTGGTAAATCGAGAGTCGCTATAGATCCGATAGCTATGCATACATCTTGGAGATCGAATAGTGACATCGCGAGTGTAACTAGGTAAACACATTTACCTAAAACACTTCTAGTACTCTGGCCAGAGATTTATACACTATTATCCCCTCAGATAGCGTAGGATATCCACGCATGTCTGCGAGCGGTGAATCCTCGACAACGATGCATCGACTCCTACATGCATCGGGGTCTCACCCAATCCCGCCGCCTGATGACCCCAAGTGAGTCGGCAAACGAGTCAAAGTGAGATTCCTATCATGTAGAGTCTCAATGACATTTCGAGTCGTGAAGACTAATCAGTACAACCAAGACCTCGGACTTATCCACTCGACAAATGGTAACCACTTGGAATGTCCGAACGAGGGTAGTTCGATAGATCACCAGGTCACTATCTATCTGCATGCTCAGAACATCACAATGTTCCCTACCAATGAAACATGGTACTTCGCATCGCAGATACTAGTCTCAATCTCGGGCGGCCTTATCCTCATTTCGACGGCCCAATCGACTAGGAACATGTTCAGAATACACAGTGACTATTAGATGTGTTTCATGATAGCCGTCATACCCATTATCACATCTAACATACACTTTAGTGCATTCTAAGTCTTTACTCAACACAATTGTTAATCATCATACAACACAATGAAAGTAAAGAATGCCATATAAATAAATGCGAATATCATATACAAAGATTGTTTCATACAAGAGTCTATAAACCCACACGCCACAAGTTGGCTAGTTGGGCAGCATCAGACGTAGTCCCATTGTTTCGTGATGTTTTTCAAACAACGGTCCAAGCAAGGGCTTCGTAATTGGATCAGCAATGTTGTCTGCAGAGGCGACTCTCTCAACTGCTATGTCACCTCTAGCCACAATATCCCGGATTATGTGGTATTTCCTCAGTATGTGTTTGGATCTTTGGTGAGACCTAGGCTCCTTTGCTTGCGCAACGGCACCCGTGTTGTCGTAGTACACTGGGACTGGACCAACTCCATTAGGAATGACGCCCAACTCTTGGACGAAATTCCTTATCCAAATGGCCTCCTTAGCAGCAGCTGATGCTGCGATGTACTCAGCCTCAGTGGTTGAATCCGCGATGGTGTCTTGTTTGGAACTCTTCCAAGAGACAGCACCACCATTGAGCATGAATACAAATCCTGAGGTTGATTTCGAATCATCGACATCACACTGGAAGCTAGAATCAGTGTAGCCTTCCAGTTTCAGTTCACCACCCCCATAGACCATGAACATATTCTTAGTCCTTCGCAAGTACTTAAGAATATCCTTCACGGCCTTCCAATGCAATTGGGGCCTGGTAGCGGCTCGTGACACTCAGAGCATATGCGACATCCGGTCTAGTCGAGATCATGCCATACATAATGCTACCTATTGCCGAGGCATATGGCACACGTGTCATATTCTCTATCTGCTCATCAGTCTTCGGACACATAGACTTAGATAGAGTGACCCCGTGGCACATAGGTAGGTGTCCTCTCTTGGACTCTTCCATAGAGAACCTCTTAAGTATGGTATCGATGTAGGTAGCTTGGGTGAGTCCGAGCATCCGTTTCGATCTATCCCGATAGATCTGTATTCCAAGAATATAGGATTATTCACCCATGTTCTTCATCGAAAATCTATTAGACAACCATACTTTAGTTGACTGCAGCATTCCTACATCATTCCCAATGACTAGAATGTCATCAACATAAAGTACGAGAAACGTCACAGCACTTTTAACTACCTTCTTATAGACACAAGGCTCCTCGGGATTATTGATGAAACCAAATTCCTTAATTGTTTCATCGAATCTCAGGTTCCAACTTCGCGATGCTTGTTTGAGACCGTAGATCGATCTCTGAAGCTTGCATACCTTATGCTCGCTTCCTACAGATGTGAAACCCTCAGGCTGCGTCATATAGATCTCTTTCTTAATGTTTCCATTAAGGAACGCAGTTTTCACATCCATTTGCCATATCTCATAGTCGTACCATGCGGCTATGGCTAACAATATTCTAATTGACTTGAACATTGCGACTGGCGAGAAGGTTTCATCATAGTCAACACATTGCCTTTGAGTGTAACCTTTCGCGACCAGTCGTGCCTTGTAGGTCATTACCTTACCATCAGGCCCAAGTTTCCTCTTGTATACCCATTTACACCCAATAGGAATAATTCCTTCGGGAGGGTTAACAAGAGTCCAAACTTGGTTAGCATGCATTGAGTCAAACTCAGACTGCATTGCTTCAAGCCACAGATTAGAATCAGCATCGGAAATTGCCTCCTTGAAAGTTCTTGGATCAGATCCAACAACTTGATCACCTTGATCATCTTCAAGGAGAAAACCATATCTCTCAGGAGCCCTAGGGACCCTTTCGGATCTCCTAGGTGCGACCATTTCTGGTATTGGCTCTGTAGGTGCGGGAGATTCACTTGGTACTTCGATTGGTTTTCGAACCTCTTCGAGTTCTACTATTTTGACCTTTCTATCAAGTAGAAATTCCCTTTCCATAAAGGTGGCATTCCTAGAAACAAACACTTTTGTTTCGCTGGGATAGTAGAAGTAGTATCCAATGGAATTTTTTGGATACCCAATGAAGTATCATAAGATGGATCTCGTATCCAGCTTATCTCCCACTGTCTGCTTCACGTAAGCAGGACATCTCCAAATCCTCATGTATGAGTACTTGGGTGGTTTGCCCATCCATATCTTATATGGAGTCTTATCCACTGCCTTGGTGTGGATATTGTTCAACAACATTACCACCGTGTCGAGCGTGTAGCCCCAAAACGAGGTATGAAGTTCAGTCAAGCTCATCATAGATTGAACCATGTCCAACAAGGTCCGATTACGATGCTCCGCTACACCGTTGAGCTGTGGTGTGGCCGGATGGGTCCACTGTGCGAGAATCCCATTCTCTTTCAGATAGTCTTGAAATTCAGCACTCAAGTATTCACCACCTCGATCGGATCGAAGTGCTTTAATACTTTTGCCTAATTGATTTTCTACTTCAGCCTTGAATTCTTTGAACCTTTCAAAGGATTCAGACTTGTGCTCCATCAAGTACAAGTACCCATACCTAGAGTAATCGTCGGTAAAGGTGATGAAGTATGTGTGACCGTATTTAGTACCAATACTAAACAGGCCGCACACATCAGTATGGATCAAATCCAATGGGCCTTGAGCACGCTCACCCTTGCCCTTGAAGGGTTGCTTAGTCATCTTTCCTTTAAGACAAGACTCACAAGTCGGTAGAGAGTTAATGTCTGACAGATCAAACATGTCACTCCTAACTAACTTGCTCATCCTACTTAGAGAAATATGACCTAGCCTAGCGTGCCAAAGTTGTGCTGGGTTCAAGTTATCGTGTTTCCGTTTAATCGTTGTTGTATGTGCTTAGACATCGCGAGTTGTAACGTCTTTTAATTTTAAGGTGTATAAATCATTTTCGCGTTCCCCAATTCCAATTAAACATTCATTCTTGTAAATATTTCAAATCGAATTAGCAAACATACAAGAATATCCATCACTATCAAGCATAGAAACAGAAATAATGTTCTTTATTAATTCGGGAACAAATAAAACTTTTCTCAATAACAACTTAAAATCAGAAGACAGAAATAAATAAACATCTCCTATAGCTACTGCAGCAACTCTTGCTCCATTGACAAGCCTCAAGTGGGTCTCACCCTCTCTAAGACGTCGGCTTCTTGTCATCACCTGCAAATCATTGCAGATATGAGATCCACATCCGGTATCAAGTACCCAAGAATTCGAATTAAGAGACATATTTATTTCAATATAGAACATACATTTCGCAGTTCGCAACTGCTCGAGGTACTCCTTGCAGTTCCTCCTCCAATGCCCAGCCTTGTGGCAGTGGTGGCAAACATCCTCAGACTTGTTCGGTTTTGAAGCCTTTGCCTTTGGCTTCTTGGCGGACTTCTCCTCCTTCGCAGGAGCAGAACGCTTCTTGCTCTTGCGTCTGGGTCCCCTCTTCACAGAGGAAGAAGAACCCAGAAGGAGGACGGGTTTGTCCTTCTTTATGGTCCCATCAAACACTACAAGCATGTTAACCACCTCTTCAAGGGTGGCTGCCATCTTGTTCATGTTGAAGTTGACCACAAAGGGGTCAAATGCAGCGGGCAGCGAGAGGAGAAGTACATCCACCGACATCTCGTGTGGAAGTGCGATATCAAGGCCCGACAGCTTTTCAACGAGCCCAATCATACGAACCCCATGCTCGCGGACCGAAGTCCCATTGCGCATGCGGCTCGTCATCAGCTCCTTGACAGCCGTGAACCTCTCATGTCGAGAGTTCTCCCCGTACAACTCTTTGAGATGAAAAAGTATGTCAGCAGCATACTTCGTCTTCTCAAAACGTCGTTGCATTTCATTGGACATCGATGCCATCACATAGCACCGAGCTTTAACCTCGTCGTCCCACCATTGTTTAAGCGTTATCAGCTCTTCAGGGCTGATATCGGCAGGGGCTTCCTTCGGAGGACTCTTCTCTATCGTATAAAGAAGTTTCTCCGAAGCCAATACAAGATTGAGGTTGCGGAGCCAGTCTTGGTAGTTCAAACCGGTGAACCTGTTGCTATCCAGTATAGCAGCGAGCGGGTTTTTCATCGAAACCATTCTAAAAGCAGTAATACTGAAAAGGAAAGCAGACATACATTACTAACTATATGAAAATAATCGCTAAGACATAAAACATGGTCGTTAAGTTTTATGAATTACCCTCCCACTATTTTAACGATTTCACCACCCTCTAATGAAATCGAGAAAGCAAGTTTCTTTAGTGGGTACACGGAGTCCAATCAAGCGATCATGGACCCGAATAATATCAGCCATCCATGACCCCCAAAAGGTAGTTTCCGATTGCAACCGGTGCAACCTCCATGTATTCACCTCACGTCCAGTAAGGGCCCAATAATATGACGCCGTTTACTATCACGTGTCAAGATTACCCATCAATGTTGAGTCGTGAAGGACGGTCCCTTAACGTCCCCAATAATATGAGCCAACTTAAAAGGAGTTCCCACCGACTCACAACAATTGTCAATGGCGTGGACAGCTTTCCGGCATACATGACCCCCTCAATAATATGAGCCGGGCCATGTATACGGGTAGCATCGACGTACACCCATTGTTGATGGAAGCTAGTGAAATTTAAACAATTTTAAATACCCTTTAGTTTATCGAATAAATATTTATCTTGATATTAGTTTTAAATCGTATTTAAAACGAGGGATTTTATTTTGAAAAAATTTGGTCTCATGCATTTATTTTAAATCAAATTTAAAACATGCAACATGCGGATTCAACTAAACTATATATCAACATATATAAAGAAACAATGGGATGATCGATCGCGAGAGCTATGCGGTCCGTGGTTGCCAGTCACGGACCTGGGTCCAATCCTAGGGGTAATGCAATATGCAATGCAATCCTATTACAAAGTTTCCGGTTTTACAGATCTTCGGTCTTCAATATCTTGATCGTCATTGTCCACCGTCTTCGGATGTCCTACCCACTAAATCTAGTAATTTTACATTTAAATTTACCATGACATACAAGGGATACATTTATCAAGGGGTGGGAACGGGCCACAAACAGGCCCACTTAAATGATAATCAAAATATTTACAAACGGAATCACAAAAACCTATCGCATACACCTAACAAATTGGGCACGGCTCTCGATCATCCCAATCATGCAGATAATCTAATTAACATGCATAAATTAAATAATCTAATTATTTATCGCAAAATCATATTTTAATCAAAAAATCGCATTTTATAATAAAATCGTATTTTGTCGATAAAATCAAATTTTAATCAACAAAATCATATTTCATTATAAAATCATATTCTACAATTAAAATCACATTGTGCTAATTTTAATTATATCACATTGGGCTTAAAACAATTTTAGGCCCAAAAATCTCAAAATTTCAAAATCGACCAAAACGGGCACGATATCGAACACCGGCTCGAAAACTTCACGGGCTGCCCGGGACAGGCCCGAGCATAAACCCTAGAAGAATTCAGCCGTCACGACATCGTCGGAGCATCGCCGGCCGGCGGCCGCCACCAGGAAATCACGCGCGCGGCGCAAGGCCACGCACGCGGCCGCGACAAGCGTGGCAGCGCCTCACCCATGGCGGCGCATCTCCAGCATCAGCATCGTGCAACCAGCGTGCAAGGGACAGCAACTGGTCGGCCGGCGTGCGCAACAATTTGCACGGACAACCAGCAGCTCTCGGCCGCCTCTCGTGCGGCAAGCGCGCGGCCAGCGCGCGCAACAGCGCTCATGGTCCGGCCACTGTGCCTGAAGGAGGCGCCAATAGCCGCCCAAACATCAGCGCAACGATTGCGCTGGACAAGGCCAGCGTTGCGCGGCCAGCGTGCAAGTCGCGCGCACTCATGCGCGCGAGAGAGGGGGGCGCCGCCACGCACGACGGCCGCCCGGCGGCCGTATCAAAGATTTGGATTTCTCCGATCTGAAAATTTGAGATGTTAGATACAATATGGCAATATCGTATTGATCAGATCCGAAAACCTTGGCTCTGATACCACTGTTGGGGAACCGCGGCGGATCCGGATCACGCCTCCCGGCGAGGCAGCGGAAGAACAAAAATTGCCCCGGGAGACGATCAATACAGTTCAATAATCAAATCATCTATGACATTCATAGGGCGTTTAGATTACTAACTTGCTGGCAACTCGTGCCTGGATCCGACCAGTTTCTCGAGAAAACCGGCACTTCATGGTAGATTGCGGTAGACTACGTCAATCAGGTCCATGACCGGATACGAGACTCCTTCGTCAGCCTGCACTAGAAGGCCTGACGAGATCGGCACGGACGGATTCTCCTCGTCAAGTTGGCAGGAACAAATTCCGGCGACTCGAAGCGGCGGCGGCGACGGCGTCTCCATCACCGAGACTTCATCGTAACTCCGATCTCCGATCAGATTGGACGGATCGACTCAGTTTCCAAAACTGAATACTATGATCTGAAAAACATTTTTCAGAACCCCGGTGCAAAATGACCGTTTTGCCCTTCAACATCGGGAAATCCCGATTTGACCCCTGTTGACTTTTAGGAAGTCGCACTCCCCAAAATCCTCTCCTCATGCTCAACACATTGAGCTGAATATCCGTGCGGGAATTTTGAATCCAGTACTTGTATGACCCTCAATGGTTCAGGGATACAGCTAGCCGTGGGCCCACAACCATTGTGGTTCTGGAATCACAATTCCGGACTTGCCCAACGGATCATGGTAAGAGCGTCTAGCAACGTCGCCCCATGATCCCCTAGGTATCACTGATAGTGCCTGCAAGAACCAGTTGGTCGTGGTTAGCGTACAGTACGGTCCTTTCAATCCATATATCCCGATTAGATCAACGACCATTGGTAAATCGAGAGTCGCTATAGATCCGATAGCTATGCATACATCTTGGAGATCGAATAGTGACATCGCGAGTGTAACTAGGTAAACACATTTACCTAAAACACTTCTAGTACTCTGGCCATAGATTTATACACTATTATCCCCTCAGATGGCATAGGATATCCACGCATGTATGCGAGCGGTGAATCCTCGACAACGATGCATCGACTCCTACATGCATCGGGGTCTCACCCAATCCCGCCGCCTGATGACCCCAAGTGAGTCGGCAAACGAGTCAAAGTGAGACGCCTATCATGTAGAGTCTCAATGATGTTTCGAGTCGTGAGGACTAATCAGTACAACCAAGACCTCGGACTTATCCACTCGACAAATGGTAACCACTTGGAATGTCCGAACGAGGGTAGTTCGATAGATCACCAGGTCACTATCTATCTGCATGCTCAGAACATCACAATATTCCCTACCAATGGAACATCACAATGTTCCCTACCAATCTCGGGCGGCCTTATCCTCATTTCGACGGCCCAATCGACTAGGAACATGTTCAGAATACACAGTGACTATTAGATGTGTTTCATAATAGCTGTCATACCCACTATCACATCTAACATACACTTTAGTGCATTCTAGGACTTTACTCAACAAAATTGTTAATCATCATACAACACAATGAAAGTAAAGAATGCCATATAAATAAATGCGAATATCATATACAAAGATTGTTTCATACAAGAGTCTATAAACCCACACGCCACAAGTTGGCTAGTTGGGCATCTACTCTAACAACAGATCCATCAACGGCCTTTCCTGTTTAACCTTTCACTTACCTTGCGCATTTTTACTCTCTGGTATTCTTGTGCTCGTACTCTCTTGTGTGTTCTCTGCAAATATTTTTCAGGTGTTCTATCTCTATATCAACTAGCTGCTATGGCATCATCACTCTTCACCAACACCCTTCACGTCTGTTTTGACTCTGTTCTTGCTATGAATAATCCGGGTATGGTATCAATGTTTGAAGCCCTAATGGAATCTGGCCTATCAGGATTCTTTGGTTGCCCAGCAGTCTTATATGAATATGCGTTGACAGAGTTCTTTCTTAATGGCTCCGTTCGGGATGGAAAGGTAGTCAGTACTATTCGCGGGAAACAGGTGGATATCTCTGAGGAGTTGTTTGCCAGTACGTTTGAGTTACTAGTCGATGGGCTGACAGATTTATCTGAGATTCCAAAGGATATTGTATTTGATGCGAGGAGCATCTTTTCCTTTTCTGGTGAACAAGTAAGTACTTCCTGCAAAAAGCGGGAAATGAAATTTGAGTTCCGTCTTCTCAGTGATATTCTGGCAAAGAAAAAATCTGTAAAGGCAGGGTCCTTTGATGCGGTCACCCAGGAACGGTTTTTTATGATGGCAGCTATCACTTGTGGAGTAGCAATAAACTGGAACAGACTGTTCAATATTCTCAAGGATATGGTGACTGCGGGATCAAGGAAAGCCAAGGGCTATGCCATTCAAATCAGTATTTTGCTGGAGAATGTTCCGAACTTGGAATTGGGAGATTCGTCGGGGTTCCTCTTTTCTAAAATCCTAACCAAGAAGACTGTCCACAGATACATTGCTGTTAATGACAAGGTTGGTGTGGAGGAAGTGGCAGACGTACCCAGCGTGAAGAAAACACCCGTCAAAAAGGCTATGTCTAGGAAGAGACCAGCGGCTGTTGATGAGCCAATTGTGAAGAAAAAGCGGACCCGTGTTGGAAAAGCGGCTGATGTTGCTACTGATTCAGCACTTGAGGCAGTACCCATTCAAGTTGTTGCACAAATTTCTACTGTGCCCCTTCCTGCACCAAAATGTAAAATTGAAAAGAGGAAGAGAAGGTTGGCACTCGATTCTGATGATGAAATTGTTGGAGAGCCAACAACCGTTGCTGTAGAGGTTGATATTGAGAATATAGTTGAGGAACAAAGGGTAGAGATGCCTGTTGACCCAGTTGATTGTTGTGGATCCGGATCCGCCCCCGGCGAGGCAGCGGAAGAACAATAGAAAAGGCCGGGAGACGATCAATACGAAAAATCAGACAATTACAGTAATCGTCATACATAGGGCGTTCAAGCGGATTACCTTGCTGGCACTTGTGCCTGGCTCCAACCGGTATTACAAGAATCCGGCTCTTCTCGGTAGATTGCGGTAGATTATCGCCAATCCGGTCCACGACCAGAACCGAGACTCCTTCGTCAGGCTGCACTAGAAGCGCTGACGAGATCAGCACGAACGGATTCTCCTCGTCGAA
>KV017345.1:0-11407 GCA_001598015.1 Dorcoceras hygrometricum
TTTAAGTGTGCAGATGTTAGCTGGAAATGAAAAGTAGAAAGCTGATGAATAGTAGAGATCTGAACGTAGAGAAGATCAGTAGTAGATAAGATGCATTCAGCAGTAGATGAGTTGCAAACAGAAGCTGAACAAAGGCAAGAAAATATGGATTCAGCAGTAGAAGGATTCAGCAGTTGTGAAGAAGAAATGTCTGAATAGAGGCGAAAGAGTAGTATTCAGCAGTTGTGACGTCATCCAAGCTTATTGAATATTTCAGTAGTCGTGACGTCATCAAAAGCTGGGCAGCAGTGAGATGTATCAGATCTGATAAAGTAACTCATCAGATCTGATACTGTAGCAGACCAAGAGATGAAAATAGTAAATCGCATTTTCGGAGGCCTAAACAAAGGAATTTGGCCAAAAAAAGAGGAGCTCACTACATTGTAGTGAGTCTTGCTCGTTGTACCGTTTCGGAGGGAATAGCATAGGATTAATGCGAAAATGGTGATGTCTGATCAGTTGTTGAAGACAAGAGGAGCAGCTGATCAGAAGTTGAAAGCAGATTTTGATCAAAAGATAAGAATAAAATAACATCGACCAGCTGGAGCGCTAAGGGAAAGATGGACCGGCTGGAGCAATAAGAAGTCAGGATCAGCAGTTGATACAACTGGTGGATCAGCAACCTTGACGTCAGCAGAATCAGCAGTTGAACAAAGAACAGTTATCCGTCTATGAACTAAAGAGAACGATTCAGCAGTGAGCTACAGTAGATTCAGCAGTGAGCTACAGTACGTTCAGCAGTGAGCTACAGTACGTTCAGCAGTGAGCTACAGTATGTTCAGCAGTGAGCTACAGTTATTCAGCAGTGAACAGAAGTATGTTCAGCAGTAAAGACAAGCCGTATCAGATGTCGATCAGCAATGAAGAAAAGATACAAGCAGAAGCTGAATCTAAGCAAAAGCTGAATCGAAGCAGAAGCTGATCAAAGTTCAAAAGCTTATTCAGAAGAAGACAAAATCTTGCAAAAGAAAGGACACAAGGACAATCCTGTCGGTACTTTATAGAACATCTTTCAACGGGAAGAAAATTTGTGTCCAACGGATTGAATTTGAACAAAGGCTATTTAAGGGAGAAGATTTGAAGAAATCGATGATGCTGGTGTGAAAGACAAAAACAGAGAAATTACAGAGGGAAGAAAACAGGAAAATGAAGCAGTCGACCACCATTAGAGAGGAGCTTATTGCAGTGTCGACTGCTGAGTCTTCATCAGCTCTTTAGGAGCATTTCCCAGTTGTGTGAGATATTATTATTACGAGAGTTGTTCTTACACTGTATATCTCACACATAGAGATCCATTCACATTCTTGAGAGTTGAGCAAAATTGTATAGTGAATGAATCTCAAACCCAAAAATCAGATCCCGTACAAGCAAGAATACGTTAAACTCTGTGTTTGTAGCCTTTCTCACAGAGGCGTAAAACAAGTGATTGACACAGCCGAGGGCTGACATCTTTCAACGGGAAGAAAATTTGTGTCCAACGGATTGAATTTGAACAAAGGCTATTTAAGGGAGAATATTTGAAGAAATCGATGATGCTGGTGTGAAATACAAAAACAGAGAAATTACAGAGGGAAGAAAACAGGAAGATGAAGCAGTCGACCACCATTAGAGAGGAGCTTATTGCAGTGTTGACTATTGAGTCTTCATCAGCTCTTTAGGAGCATTTCCCAGTTGTGTGAGATATTATTATTACGAGAGTTGTTCTTACACTGTATATCTCACACATAGAGATCCATTCACATTCTTGAGAGTTGAGCAAAATTGTATAGTGAATGAATCTCAAACCCAAAATGTAAAATCAGATCACGTCCAAGCACGAAGATGTTAAACTCTGTGTTTGTAGCCTTTCTCACAGAGGCGTAAAACAAGTGATTGACACAGCCGAGGGCTGGTGTAGAGTCTAGGATTTCTAGCAGCTGCTGGCTGTTGGATCGGGTCTGTACACGATGTGTAGATCAAATCTTCTAGTGGATCCTTCCCGGAGCGGAAGAAGGGGAGATGTGGGATATTTATATCCGAACTTCCATAAACAAACATCAGCGTAATCTCTTTATGATTTACTGTATTTATTCCGCATACGCATTTATCAGTTACACATTAGCACACACAAAGCAACAGATTTCATGCAGTCGCATTGCATTGTTTTAACAGAAATCTGTTTGTGCCGGTTTTAAAATTAGGATTCAGTTCTTGTGTATTCCGCATGATTTTATTTCATACCAGATCTGTCTCCGGTGCTCTGTTTAATGTTCAAGAACCGTGAGCTATTGTAGCTCCTTTATAGCAGCACAAAATTTTTAATTTATATTAGCAGCGCTCGCTCCTTATTTCATAGGATCAGATCTCGCCCCTCCCTTATGTTATGTTGTTTATTTTATTGCATTAGTAAGATCTGATCCTTCGGTCCTAACAGTTTATGAAGGGCTCTCTTAGATTATGTTTTGTCACATGACTTCATAATTATCATTAAACTAAGTTACTTCAATTTATTCATAAAACTTGAATCTTGATATAATTTTAAATCACATTTCAAATGAGGGATTTTATTTTTGAAAACTTTGGTTTCATTAATTTTAAATCATATTTAAAACACATACGGATTCAACAACAAGATATATCAAATATATATATATATAATAATTATCCTATAATCATGTTATTTATATAAATCAAATTAATTAACATAAATAAATAATAAGATAATTTAATCAAAACAAATTTGTTTTTTTTAAATATAAAATCATATTTTACAAAGAACATCGTATTTTGTTATCTTAATTGCATCAAAATAATTATCTTCAATACTAATTAATTTAAAGGAAGAGAATTCGAAATTTTTGATACAATTTTAATGAAATTCACGTATGATCGATACGAGTCTGAAACTCTGATACCACTGTTGGAGCAGCGACGGATCCGGATCACGCTCCCGGGTCGCAGCGGAAGTTTTAAATTTTTTGTGCCCAGGAACGTTCATTGATATATACTAATTATCACATAATCATGTTACCTATACAATCAATCAAATTAATTGACATAAATAAAACAATCAAATCAATTTGGATTTATCCAACAAAATCATATTTTATAGATAAAATCATATATTGTCATTTTAATTGCATCAAAAGAATTAGTTTAATGAAATTCACGTACGATTGATCCGAGCCTGAAGCTCTGATACCACTATTAGAACAGCGATGGATCCGGATAACGCTCCCAGGGCGTAGTGGAAGTTTTAAAAATTTGTGTCCAGAAACGCTCATACGTGAATAATACAAAAGCTAAACATGCATAGGATAGTTATAAATATTTACATTTGGCGACTTCGTGTCCGGCTCCGACTATTCCTGTTTTACGCTGCAATAGAACTTCAACGTTTGAATCTCTTATTGTTCGTCTAATCCGGTCCACGACCAGTTTCCAAATTCCTTCGCTGCCTTGCACTAGAAAGCATAACAAATTCTCACGAACGGAATCTCCTCATCAGGATGGCTGAAATGGGGTGGGCGGCACATGACAACGACGGCTAGCGACATTGGGCGGCCGCGGGAGGAGGCTGAGAGTGGATGTGAGGGTAGAGGAGAGTTATGATTCAATAATCAAGTGGGTTTTTCTTTCTCTCTTTGAAAGTGTCTCCTCATTGCCATATTTATAGGTAGAGGGATAAAGTTTGAGTTGAACAAAACATAGGACATTGGGTTCAACTCAAACAGTGAACATTCGATTCAACTCAAATTGTGAACATTCGGTTCAACTCAAACTAGGAACATTCGGTTCAAGTCAAACAGGGAGCATTCGTTTTGACCCCCTCGATTGTGGTCTCGTCATAATCCCGATTGACGAGCAGTTATCACCGATGTGATCATTTTACAAAATTGATGATTATGATGCAAAATCAAATTTTTGGACCACTAAATCCATTTATGGCAGGTTTGCTCCCATTAGCTAAATATGGAAGTCCTACTCCCGTGGCTAATTTTAGAAGTCATATTCCCAACATTCCTCATACTATGTTCAAACTTTGAATTCGATATCCGTACCGGAATTAGAACAACAGTACTTGTTTGACCCTCAATAGTTCAAAGATATAGCTAACCGTGGTCTCACAACTCATTGTGACTCAGAAAACACATTGTCGGACTTGCCCATCGGACCATGTTAAAGCGTCTAGCAACATCGCCCCATGATCCCCTCGGTATCACTGATAGTGCCTGCAAGAACCAGTCGATTATGGTTAGCGTATGATTATGGTTAGCGTGCAGTACGATCCTTTCATCTCAAATATCCCGACAAACAACGACCATTGGTAAATCGAGAGTAATTAGAGATTCGATAGCCATGCATACATTTTTAAGATCAAAAGTGATATCGCATGTGCTACTAGGTAAACCCATTTACCAAAAACACATATAGTACTCTGGCCAGAGATTTGTCACACTATAATCTCCTCCGACAGCATAGGATATCCATGCACAAGGGCAAGCGGTGAATCCTCGACAACTAAGCATTGACTATTACATGCATCGGGACCTCACCCAATCCCGCCACTTGATTTCCCCAACGGAGTCGGTAAACGGGTCAAAGTGAGGCACCTATCATGTAGAATCTCAATGAAGTTTTGAGTAGTAAGGACTAATATATACAACCAAAACCTCGGACTTAATCCACTCGACAAATGATAACCACTGGGAAAGTTCGAAAGAGGGTAGTTCGGTAGGTCACCAGGTCACTATCCATCTGCATGCTCAGAACATCTCTATGTTTCCTATGAACAAAACGTGGTAATTTGCATTGCAGATGCTAGTCTCAAGCTTGGGTGGCCCTTATCCTCTTTTGGACGGTCCAATCTACTAGAAACTCGTTAGAACACACAGTGACTATTTGATGTGTTTTATGATAGCCATCAAATCCACTATCACATCTAGCATACACTATAGTGCATTCAAGGTCTTTATCCAAAAAGTTTGTAATCATAATAATGAAGATAAATAATGTCATAAAGGAATACGAATTTTATAAATAAAGATCATTTTATATAGAGTCAACAAAAGAAAACCCACATGCCACAAGCTGGCTAGCTGGGCACCTACTCTAACAAAATCAAATATCTGATCATCGTCGAGGTTGTCAGGCATGAGATAGTGAATCTCCTCTTGTTCACTATCACTTGATGAGCCTTTGAGCTGGACTCACCTGACTCTTCTGCCACTTGATTTTGTTCGTTTCAGCAACTAGTGCTTTCTGGTCTTGCGTCTTCCTGAATGACCTCGTGTCAGTCTTCGACTATGAGCAATCTGATGATTTATGGTCACTCTTCTTGGCCTTGTGAATTCAGATGTGAAATGGTCTTGCCTATCTCAATTAAAGCAAGATCAGAAGGAATATTCATTCGTTTGTACAGAATTATTGAAATTTGGAAATTTTGATTGATTCTCCCTTATAAATTTTCCAAATTTCCTGACAAAGTAGGACATATCATCATTGTTGCTGGTTAGCTGACTTTACTGGTTTTCCTCAGTTGTATCAGCAAGAGCTTTGGTAGGCTGCGTTGTTGATGGTTCTGCCTCTGAGCAGGTCTCCGGCTCAAACTCTCAGGCTTTCAAATCGGCAATAGTTTTGTAGTTCGATCCTATTGTGATCCTTGGACTCCTGCATAACCATCTCATTTCTGGGTAGTTTTCTCATTACTTTCAAGGCTAGATCCGTGTTGTTGTACTCTTTGCCCAAGGAGGTCAGCTCGATGACTATGATGCCGAATATCTCATCGATATGTCATAGATTCACTTTACTTCATTTTGCATGCTATCTAATTTCTGTAGGAATACTGCAATCTTGTTCTCTTGGTGAACCTCTTGGCCCTAGAGTTCTCCTCATACAGCTCCTTGAGGTGATGGTGTATGTCAGCAGCATACTCCGTCTCCTCGAATAACCACTGCAGTTCGTTAGACATAGAAGACAACATGTAGAACCGTGCCTTGAGCCCCTGGTCCCACCATGTCTCCAATTTTGTCAGCTCTTCAGGACTGACACCAGTAGGAGCCTCCTTCGAAGGGCTCTTCTCTAGTGTGTAGAGAAGCTTCTTTGAAGCCAACACTATCTTGAGGTTGTGTAAACAATCCAAGTAGTTAGCGCCAGTCAGTTTGTTGCTATCCAGTATAGCAGTGAGTGGGTTTTTCATCTAAGACATTTTTAATAGCAGTAAATACTGAAGGAAAGAACAGACATGCATTACTGAATATTTTTGAAAATACTTAAGACACAAAACATGGTCATTTAGTTTAATGAATTGCCCTCCCACTATTTTAACGATATCACCACCCTGTAATGAAATCGGTAAAACCAGTTTCCTTAGTGGGTACACAGAGTCCAATCAAGAAATCTTGGTCCCGAATAATATCAGCTAACCATGATCCCCAAAAGGTAGAGACCAATTGCATCAAATGCAACACCCATGAATTTACCTCACTTCCAGTAAGGGCCCAATAATGTCGAGTTGTAATGGATGGTCGTCATGACGTCCCCAATAATATGAGCCAAATGGGAGTTCCATTCAACTCACAGCAAGTGTCAACGGTTGAATCTCTTATTGTTCGTCTAATCTGCTCCACGACCAGTTTCCAAATTCCTTCGCTGCCTTGCACTAGAAATCATAACAAATTGTCACGAACGGATCTCCTCATCAAGATGGCCAAAATGGGGTGGGCGGCACATGACAACGGCAGCTGGCGACGTTGGGCGGCCGCGGGAGGAGGCTGAGAGTCGATGGGAGGGGAGAGGAGAGTTATGATTCAATAATCAAGTGGGTTTTTCTTTCTCTCTTTTGAAAGTTTCCCCTCTTTGCCATATTTATAGGTAGAGGGATAAAGTTTGAGTGGAACAAAACATAGGACATTCGGTTCAACTCAAACAGTGAACATTCGATTCAACTCAAACTGGGAACATTCAGTTCAAGTCAAATAGGGAACATTCATTTTGACCCCCTCGATTGTGGTCTCGTCATAATCCCGATCGATGAGCCGATATCACCGATGTGATCATTTTACAAAACTGATCATTATGATGCAAAATCAAATTTTTGGACCACTAAATCTATTTATGGCAGGTTTACTCCCGTTAGCTAAATATGCAAGTTTTACTCCCGTAGCTAATTTTAGAAGTCATATTCCCAACTTTCCTCATACTATGCTCAACACTTTGAGTTCCATATCCGTACGGGAATTAGAAAACCAGTATTTGTTTGACCCTCAATAGTTCAGGGATACAGCTAACCGTGGGCTCACAACTCATTGTGACTCCGAAAACACATTTTCGGACTTGCCCATCGGGCCATGGTAAAGCATCTAGCAACATTGTCCCATGATCCCATCGATATCACTGATAGTGCCTACAAGAACCAGTCGATTATTGTTAGCATATGATTATGGTTAGCGTACAGTACGGTCCTTTCATCTCAAATATCCTGATGAATCAACCACCATTGGTAAATCGAGAGTAATTAGAGATTCGATAGCCATGCATACATTTTGAAGATCAAATAGTGATATCGCATGTGCTACTAGGTAAACCCATTTACCTAAAACACATTTAGTACTCTTGCCAGAGATTTGTCACACTATTATCTCCTCTGACAGCATAGGATATCCATGCACAAGGGCGAGCGGTGAATCCTCAACAACGAAGCATCGACTAGTACATGCATCAGGACCTCAACCAATCCCGCCACCTTATTTCCCCAATGGAGTCGGTAAACGGGTCAAAGTGAGCACCTATCATGTAGAGTCTCAATGATGTTAATCTATACAACCAAAACCTTGGACTTAATCCACTTGACAAATGATAACCACTGGGAAAGTCCGAACGAGGGTAGTTCGATAGGTCACCAGGTCACTATCCATATGCATGCTCAGAACATCTCTATGTTCCCTATGAACAAAACGTGGTACTTTGCATTGCAGATGCTAGTCTCAAGCTCGGGTGGCCATCCTCTTTTGGACGGTCCAATCTACTAGAAACTCGTTAGAAAACACAGTGACTATTTGATGTGTTTCATGATAGCCATCCAATCCACTATCACATCTAGCATACATTATAGTTCATGATAGCCATCAAATCCACTATCACATCTAGCATACACTATAGTGCATTCGAGGTCTTTATCCAACAAGTTTGTAATCATAATAATGAAGATAAAGAATGTCATAAAGGAACGCGAATTCATAAATAAAGATCGTTTTGTGTGGACTAGAAATTGTTAAGTATGATTTAATTGCTATTCAGATTTGTATTGGGATTAGCGAATTGAGTTTCTGAGTATCGGGCTTCCATATTTGAGGAATTGGTGATTTTTTCAGATTTGAGTGGGATCTGGATGTTCAGATTTGTCCCTCGCGAGTTTGCTTGAATTGTTGTGAACAGGGAGTGAAACGCTGTTGTTTGAAGTTCTAATCAGGTATGGCATTGCAAGAGGTAATACGATGTCGTATCATGTTTTCAGATTTGACGCTAGCAAGTAGGATCAGTTTAGCGGGCATGAACATATGTGAACGTCTATTTGGTCAAGTCTGGATGTGTGTTAGCGGGATCTGTTGTGAGAGCGGGACCCCGATGCAATGTCGTTTTGATAAGTAAGAGCGACGTCGTTTTGATTAGAAGCCCATGTTTTGTTAGAGAATCAGATCCAAGGTAGAGTAGTCAGATGTGAGTGTTAGCTGAGGCCAGATCTGAGAGACTTCTGCCTTAGTGATGAGATCTGAATTAGTCGGTGGTTGACTTCCACTGTAGCATGGACTTGGGGATTTAACTTAAGTGTCGATCAACACTTAGAGTATTTTCAAACCTGATATTCCTTATCTTCATCCCCGATATCCCTCGATTGGTACTGTTCATCCGAACCCTATTTCCCTCGATTGCCATTGTTTTTCGCCGTCGTTTGGAGTAAGATTGGTAGCGCTGAGCTCGTATTCTCTAGGGATTTCGATTGATACCAGTTTGGAGACTGGATTCGCCAGAATTGAGGAGCGCGAAGTTGTTGCAGTGTTCGTGTGTCTTCGAGATTGTTGACCAGTAGCTTGTCTGTTCTTTAAAAGCTTTGGATTTGAGCAGGTAGTGGCTTCTGTTGAGTCCGCGGTGAAGCTGCTAGGGCAGTAGACTTGAGTTGGTTTGTGCCTTTGATCTTGTGAGATCTGTTGAGGTAGAAGCTAATTTGAGGTACGAATTGAGCTAGATTTTAGCAGCTTTGTTACCAGCTTTGGGATATTTCTTTTGTGTCTTGTTTCTGTGGTTTGTATGATGGTACTGATTGCTGGATTTTCGATGCTGCTTATGTGCTCTTGTCTGTGTTGTGTGTGTGTGAGTTTTATGCATTGATTAAGCATGAGTCTGCTGTGCATTCACGCATACATATTGAGCCTGATTCCTTTGAGAGCTGAATTCCTTAGCACGTTGTGATCGGCCGGCTGAGTCGTCGTGCCTGAAAGGTCCAACGTTGTTTTGATGTGGTGACTAGCTGAGTCGTTGTGCCTGAATACCACACTACCTTGTGATGGTCGACTGAGTCGTCGCACCTGAAGGTCACAAGATGATGATGATTGATGAGATCTACACAACTGATTCGTTGTGATTTTGCCTACCGATGATTCTTGGTAGCCCTTTTCATGCATTGCACGATTGAGATATTGCATTTTCTGATATGATAGATGCTTTTATTGTGCTCTTTGTACTGAGGTTTGACCTCGTTTATTTTCCCTGTTTTGGGCTTCCTTGGTCTGTATGGGCTTTGGCAGGTTCTTCAGGTAACCAGGCTGGACAGAGTGGAGCTTCAGCTGGTCGATCCCCTTTTTGATTTGAGTCCCAGTTGTATTGATATTTATATCGAGCCAGGGGATGTCCTGTGTCTTTATTTATTCTGGGGGGGATCTGTAGTTGATTGACTACTTGTTTAATGTATGCTGTCTGAGTTTTTGAGTTAAACTCTTATTTTGAGTATTAATGTATTTTGAACGATATTGGATCATGCCCATTTACGAAAATTATTAGCCCATATTTTTATGATGCTTCCGCATATTTGTGAATAATTGATGTCTTAGCGCATCGGGATTGACATTTTTGGTATCAGAGCTTAAACTGGGATAAGCTCGTTTCTTTTTTATCACACTTGAGTCTAGGCACAGAATTTGATTTTTGATTTTGACTGACTCTGTGATTGTGTGATTTGATTATTTGCCTCTGTGATTTATCTGCTTGTTTTCTTAACTCTGAGTTTTGGTAGATGCTACCGAGGAGAGGTAGGAGTAGGATTTCTAGGCAGGTAGATGGGGAGTCTAGAGCCCCGGGCAGTGATGAGGATGTTAAGCAGTAGAAGATACCTTTGCGTCGCCGAGGTAGACAGGTGGAGGTAGAGGTGGATGATTTGACTCGTCAGATTGGAGAGATGGAGCTAGTGTTGGCTAGGTTCCATAGGATGAATCCCCCGACGTTTACTGGTGTCGAGGCTGGTCTGTTTTCAGAAAGCTGGCTTGAAAACATGGAAGAGTTGTTTGACACAGTGGAGTACTCGCAAGAGAGGAGACTGAAGTTAGCAGTGTTGCAGTTGAGAGAGCATGCGCAACGCTGTTGGAAGGGTACTTCTCGTGTCATGAGAGAGACTGGAGTTTTGATTTCTTGGGAGAGCTTCTGTGAGGATTGAGAAATTCGATTAAAGATTAATCAGATTTTGAAGGATTAGTTACGGGATTTGAATTACCGAATTTCTCTAAGTTTGTAGCCAGTCGTAGCAATTCCAGAAGTCAACGCGGGTCAATGGTACTGTAGCTTGCGACTGGTGGGATTGGAATTAGATGGTTACTGTAGCTTGCAGCTGGTGGAAATTGGAACCAGTCGTTGCGCGTTGCGATTAGTTACTGTATCATGTGAGACGTACGTCGTCGTTTTGATCTAAGAGGTTGCTGCTGGCAGACGTTGCATTTAGCGTGAGAGTTAGCGAGAGAGCGACACGTGTTGGTCAACATTTGGAGTGTTGACTACTGGATCAGCAGATGCGTGAGAAGAGGAGCGACCAGCTGATGGTTTGAAGAACCAGTCGAGGGTGTGAAACGACATCGCTTAGATAAGTTGAAACGCTGCATTTTGAGTGTTGCGTCTGGTACCAGCCACGAGGGAATTATTGTACGGATTGTGTTGCGACTGGATGACCAGCTGTTGGTAGCAATGCTGACGTAACCATTAAGGCGTCGTTTGGATTAGTTGGTGCGTCGTCATTTTGAGTGATTTCACATAACCAGTCGATGGTGTTTTTTTGAAGAGATCTGTTACCAGCTTTTGGTCGATTTGCAAGAGATAGATTTTACCAGCTGGTGAAGCTCTGCGACGT